>VXBW01007406.1:601168-627568 GCA_013400375.1 Thinocorus orbignyianus
CATCCCAAACCACCCCACCCTACCCCGAAAGGCGGCGGCGGCGACCGGCCCCGTCAACTCCCACCAGCAGCCGTTACAGCCGTTGCGCACCCGCCCCGCAGCGGCAGCACGCTGAGGTGAGGGGCGGGGCGAGCCACGCCCCGCTCCCTGCCAAGCCCCGCCCACAGCGGGGTTGCTATGGCGACGGGACGTGGGTGGGCGGCGCATCCCCGTGGGGAGATGCGCACACTGTGGGGCGGTGCATGCGCGCTGCGCGATACCATCCGTTCCCCCACCACACCGCTAATGAGGGCGTTGGGCCAGCTCTACGTGCGTGTGCGCGCGCGCGCACGCACGGGGCAGCGGCTCTCGCGAGAGGTTGTGTGAGGCGCGGCCGGTAGAGGCGGGGAGCGGCGGAACGGGGGTGAGTGGTGGTGCCGGGGAGAGGGGGAGGGTACGGGGCTTGGTGGAACCGCGGCTGAGGGGGAGGCTTTGGCTTTCTCTTTGTCTGGAGAGCTCCTCAGGAGCTGGTTGGGTGGGCGCGGGCAACCGTTGATCGGTAACGGCCCAGCGGAGGCGCACGGCCCCGCTGTCTGGTCGCGCCCCACAGGTCCCCTGGCGGGCGATCTCCGGCGGGCGGTGCCGGCCGGGCCCCCGTTGCCCCTCCTTAGTGGGGCTGGGCAGGTACCGCGGCCCCGTCAAGCGGTACGGAGTCCCCCGGGAGCGGGCCGTGGGCGTAGGGCCCCCGCTTCGTAGTAAACGCTGATCGGCAGCTCGGCTTCTGTGGCTCGGGGAGCTGGGAGCTCGCTGGCAGCTCGGGCTGTGGTGGAGACTGCCTGGGGCTGAGTTCTTGTTTCCCTTCCTGTTTGCTTGGAGGATGAGCTTCCCTTCGCCCTACTTGAGCAGGGCTCTCTCCCACTCCTGAAGACCTCCCGGCCTCCGATCTGCCCTAGTGGTGTTCTTATTTCTTCTGGAAATACAAGGAAAGGGGGTGGAAAACGCTAATAGAGAGGTTTTTCAGTTCGCAGCTTAGGGGAGAGGTGCTGTAGGTCAGAGCAAGTGTGGCTGTGACACGTGTGGAGAGTGGCAGCAGGCAGTGGCAGCTCAACACTGCTGATGTTGCATTGCACTTGGGAGTACTGCCGTGGTGTTGGTATTTTGCCCGTCGCTACTTAAAATGCTTTCCTGCCTCTCTGTGCAAGGTGTTCACTAGTGCCATTGGATTTGTAGTTTTGCTGTTCTGAAATGCAGCCAAGAGTATTCCAGAGCCCAAATTCAGCGCATCAGACCTGTAGTCTGCAGATTGAGAATCTGGTTGGGGTGACTGCACTGTCCCTATTTCAAAACTGTCACTTGTGATAGTCTTTTGTATTATCAGCTTATTGGGGAGACCAATCTATTATGTTGCCCTAGCTTTTCATGCACCGCATTCTTAGTATTTTGTGCCTCTTGAAGTGCTAGGGCAGGGGGAACGTTGCAGAAAATTATTTTAGTTGTGTTTCTTCACACAGCAAATTAGGTAGTGGGTGTTGGGGGTTTTTTAAATCCTTTTGTTAGCTGCCATAGAGTGGTGTTTGCAATAGCAGGGTTTTTGTACTAATTGAAGCAGTGTATCAGCCTAAAGCATTTGCTGTTTAGTGCCTTTTAGCTGAGGAGTGTCAGTTCAGATTTAAATATGTTAATATGCATCCGGTACTTAAAGTAATTGCATTTAAACTACTGGTGGAAAGTTACATGCTGAATGTTGTTTAGACTTACTCTGAGACACCTTACACCTCTTCCCAGTAGCGTGGAGCTCTCCAATTGCATCTTCTAGTTTCAGAATATTTATTAAAGGTTCATGGATCTGGCTCAAGATGAGTGTTCCTTTGGACCTGGTGAATTTTATTTCTTTATATTGACAAGCAATTTCAGATGCTTTGGCACTTTCAACAGCTGCCTTCAGGATGGAGGGAATAGGACTTCAGTGGTATCTGTGTTGCCATCTGTGCTTGTTGTGAAAGTATTCTCCAAACAGCATTGCAATATAGAAAGGAACTATCCACTGCTGTCTTCAAATAACATAGTATTTTGTTTCTCTACAGTGTGAATGGCAAGTAAGAGAGGTCAGGCTTTTAATTAAATGTTTGTATAAATGTTAAATCCATGTATTACTACTTCTACAGCTTTGGAGAGATCACTTTCTAGTTAAAAATGGCTGCTGATACCTCTGTTGAAATACTTCAAAAAGTTCTGGAGAATGAAATGCTTCAGACTACCAAGATTGTGGAAGAACATCTGGATGCTGAAATACAGAAGCTGGATCAAATGGATGAAGATGAATTGGAACGTCTTAAACAAAGAAGGCTTGAGGCATTAAAAAAGGCCCAGCAGCAGAAACAAGTAATTCCTGTAGTTATATGGACTTCTTGATGTGTATAGTGTAACAATATTTGGAAATCCTAGGGAAGCTGTATGTGCATCGCATGTTTTGGGGTGTTTGGTTTGGGGTTCTTCTTCCTCATTTTTCTGTACTTACTAATTTTAAATTATCTCAGAAGGCAAGTTTCTGTCCCTGTGTGCATGCTTTGTGTTTTTCAACAGGAAGAGAGAAGAACCTTTATGAATAGGATAGGATAAGGAATGTTGTACAAAGATTTGAGTGTGTCCATATTCACTGAACGTTGCTATTTGGAAGCATAAGCCTTGTAGGCAACCTAATCATAAGCCTCTAGGCTCCTTAAGCTTCTGCATTCTGAAGATTGTTACTTATGGTATTTTGTAGAAGACTGATACAGAGTCTTTCCTTGTTCCTAGTGCTCCATTGTTTGTCCCACTCCTTCTAACCCTTCTAAGCCACTGAGTTGTCTTTGTATGACTGCTTATTTCTTCTTGCAGGAAGGAACTTCTGCTTTGGTCTCTGATACCTCATGATAAATTATGGGGTTTGTGTTCCCCAAAAAGTGTCTTTGAACATAGTTCTCACCAAAATTTTGGTAACATGGTGTGAGACCTGAATTGTAAGTAGGGAAGCCATAGGTTTCTTAGCTTAGTCCATCTAAGCAAACTTGAAAAGAGAAATGGTCTGAGTTGAGGGAGAGGTGACTGAGTTGAGGAAAGGAAATGCTCTGGCTGTGGTGCAACCTGTAAATGCTAATGCCGTGCTTCGAAACAGGAATGCAGTAGAATGCCACGGTATGTTTGGGATGCTGGATGACAGGCAGCGTTAGCAGCTTTGCCTCTCAATACACAGGAACAGAGAAAGTGGCACACCGTTTGTTTATAAGTTCAGTTTATATTTGATTCCAGTGTTTTCCTTTTTCAGAAGTCATAACACTTGAATGTTCTGGGATGTGATAGTTCTCTTGCAAAAACTTGTTCATGTCAGTTGATCTTAAGTCACTGTTCGCATGCGTTTTCAAATGCAAATTTGAAGTAGGATAGTACTCGGTAAAAGGAGTAAACTGCCACACTGTTCTGGAATTGGATTGCCCAGAGGGGAATAAAAGTGTACCCACTGTTGAGAGATAAGTCAGTTCTTCATTTTCATCACGACAACTTCTCCATGTGCTCATACTTCTATGTATTTTTAATGTATACAGTGTTAAGGAAATTCTTTGTTCTATCAGATGCTCTATTTTGAGCAACCTACTCTAGTGGGAGGTGGAATTAGATGATTTTTAAGGTCCCTTCCAGCCCTAACCATTCTATGATTCTATGCTAGTTTAGCTTACAGGATATTTCTGGTTTGCTTAGAAACCTTTTCTTTTTTTTTTTTTTTCTTTCCCCCCCCCCACTCTGCTAAGACAAAACTGCAAGGTCAAGAACAGTGATTTATCTAAATTGTTGTTCCCTCACTGGAAATTGAAGTTTTTTGTCAGGTTTGTCATACTGCACTACTTCTACTCATTTAGCTTAGTCTGTACTTGTTTTAATACACCTACAGTACTGAAAGTTAATTGTAAAGCTGCTCTTAAGTGCCTTTTTTAAAAATCTAGAAGATTAACTTTTTTCTAAACTGCATTTACACGCTTAATCAGGCAGTATTTGAAGCTGCCTGTAAATTTTAGCTTGTGAAATTCTGTTTCTCCATACATCTTGGGACTAATGGTATGCATGTATTTTCTGAATAATTTTCTGGACACCTGGCTCGTTTTAAGGTATCTTCAGTGTATATTTAATAGGTAAACATCATCTGTTGCAGGTGAGTTAGTAGGCTTTTTTCCCTGATTTTTTTTCATGCAGGAAAAATTAGAAGAAAGCTGTTTTAATACATGTAATGGCTTGAATCAGTTTTGGACAAAAGTTCTTTGAGTGTACAAAAACGTTTTAGAGTAGGACAGACTGTTGATTAGCAATTTTCAGATGCTGAGAATCTTCTGTCGTTGGTGTTCCTTTTGAACTAGTCTAGTCTTACTGAGGGGCTGCACTGCAAAATTTATGCAGTTCTGTATACAATTTGTATTTCCAAATAAGTAAGATAGCCTTACTGCTCAGCCACTTAGCTGTTGTTGAGAAAGAGGCAACCCAAAAGTATTGTCTAGCCTAGTGGCATTTGCATGTTTTCAAAACAGAGCTAAGGGGCTCTGTTTGTAACTGTTTTCTCCTTTCATTACTGTATGAAATTGGTTTCTACTGCAGACGCCCTCTTTTATTTTTCTCAAAAGCTGTAGATTTTGCATGACAAGTGGAGGACTAACAAACTCCATACTAATTATTTCCTTTTATGTTTTCCGAAAGGAGTGGCTTTCAAAAGGACATGGAGAATACAGAGAAATCCCGAGTGAGAGAGACTTTTTCCAAGAAGTCAAAGAAAGCAAAAATGTTGTTTGCCATTTCTATAGAGATACAACGTTCAGGTACAGTAAATAAGCTGTGCTTAGGAAACCTTTTGTTTATAGATGTCGTCAAAAACAGCTGTGTTCTTTTGTTGTTTCAAATCTCAGAAATTAATAGGCATTTTTAGAACTATTCCATTTCCTTCATTTTCCAAATCTCACTCCCTTCTGAAGATTTGATTTATTTAAATATTTTTTTCCATTGCAGTTAATCTGAACATGATTTGACAACAATTAATACTCTCCTGTGTAGTTGATTAGAATACAAATATATATCTTTGACAACATTTAAGAGAGTGCTGTGTTGTCATTATTGATTTAGTTTGAGGAAGCCAGTTCTGGAAAAACAGTGGTCATACAAGAGCAGCATTTCCAAAAGATTGCTTTGGTTATTCCAGACAGATATTCTGGACAGTTCTGGCAAATGAAAACAAAAATGTAAAAAACTTGTTTAGGTATCTTCAGAATTTAACCTTTTATTTTGAAAGATTTTGTGGATACCAGTTGCAGCTGCTTTCCTGTGCCTGTGCCTTTGTGATTGTCACTTTTTTAGGGTGTGAGAGACCTAGATCTGAGAACAAGTCCTGCTTCAGAATAGGAACCTCAAATAAGATCTCTCACTTCTTGAAATAATTTCGGAAGTTCTGGGTTGTTGAGGCTGCTCCTCAGTGGGTCTGTCTCGAGGTCTTCTGTTAGAATGCAGTTGCAAAGTAGAGTAGTTTGTTGAAGGCGGAGCCAGTTGTCCTGGTTTTGGTTGGTTTTTGCCCACAAGGTGTTATGTTCTCTCCAGCTATAGAACATAAACAGAAACAGCCTCAATATGAGAAACTGAAAGAGGTCAAAGCTGGATTATGTGGTATCTGCGTCCTACATTTTCTAAGTTAAATGCTTACGTTTCAGAAATATCTGAAGTGGTTGTATTTGACTATCTTTTACTCAAGTTGAAAGACTTTTTCTGCAAATAAAGTAGCTTAGAACAGGTTTGAGTTGTTTGGCTCTTGTTTCTTGAGCCAGCAAAGTCTGTAGACTCAGACAGGAGAAAGAACTTTCTCTGAAGTTCTTTGTAAAATGTGTCACTGACAACCAGCTTGAAGTCAGGTTTACCAACCACAATATCAAGTTACGTTCATCCTTGCCCACTGCAGCTTTTTGATCTGCTCAGCTCTCGAGTTAAAGGACAGTCACATCACAGAGCTCATGCTTACACCAAACCACTTAGGAAGCTGAGATTGCAGGTGACAAGTCCAAAAATCTCTGCCATCTGACAAATATTTTGAGCAGTTCGTGTTACTGTCTCTTAGTTGAAAAACAATAATTGTATTGCTTGTTCTTTTTCCATTGCAACAGAAAAGTGAAATATTTTTGCTTATAGCTCTACTGAAGCAGTCTGTACAAATAACTTTTTTTCTTTTTTTTTTTTTTTTTCCCCTGTTCATTGAGTTACTGCATCTTGGTTTTGGACGTAGTGACTGAAATGAAAAACCAAAGCGCTCTATTATGTTGAGTACTTGAGATGTGAGTGTTATATTTCCAGCTGACAGGCAGTGAAGCTATAGCAGGAAGAGTAGAAGTCAGAGGAAAATTTTATCAATAAATGCAGGCTTCAAGAGGGAGGCTTTCAGGTGTATGTGGGAGTAATTAGGAAGAAATTAGAGAAATGGATGGTGTAATTATACAATAAAGGTGCTTCAAGCCATTATTTTGCTAGTCATTAAATCCAGCTGCCTTTGAAACATGGTTTCTCCTCAACTAAATTGTGAATTACAAAGATCAGATGAGGAATTAATATGACAGAAATAGCTCTTTACTGTTCTTTCTAAACGTTCTCTAAAATACATTATTCTTCAGTTTATTGATTCTAATACTTTATGTATCTTGTTGTGTTTTTTTTTCCCAGGTGCCAAATAATGGACAAACATTTGACTGTACTGGCAAAAAAACATGTTGAGACAAAATTCTTGAAATTAAATGCTGAAAAATCTCCTTTCTTGTGTGAGAGACTGCGCATCAAAGTAATCCCCACTCTAGCACTAGTAAAAGATGGAAAAACACAAGACTATGTTGTGGGCTTTACTGATCTCGGTAACACTGATGACTTCACTACAGAGACTTTAGAATGGAGATTAGGCTGTGCAGATGTAATTAATTACAGGTAATTAATTGTTTTGTGGTTGTTTTATTTTCAGATATAGTACAAGGAGAACATGCTTGCAGACAGGAAAATCTGTAAGAGTTTGTAGCTTTGACTGCTATGTTGTAAACTTACAACAGAGTTTAATCCTCTTATTTAATCTGTGTATTTTGGCATGGGAAAGAAGAGAGTATCTCTTTGGCAAAGTATTGACTCATAGTATTATGTTGTCCGTTTTGTACAGTAATAAAAATAAGCAAGAGTTCTTGGGGTGGGGTGTATAGAGTAGCTGCACAGCTCTGATACAGCCTCTGGGAGTCATGCATCTAATGTAATCCTTTCTAAATCAGCCAGAGATGCTTAGATGTCAGAGTTATAATGCAGTACAGTTTGAGCATTTTTAATCCACTTCAGAGGAAAATCGACAAGTCACCTTTAAAATGCATCCTCTTACACGCATAAATATATTGATTGGTTTTTTTCCTAATGAACAGTGTAGAAAGTGAAAATAATCTGCAGAATTGCAAATAAATTACTTGTGCAGCAATACAGTATAATCATCACAAATCCCACATTTAAGACTGCAGGATAGAAGGCAGTAGCAAAAAATTGTTACCGCAACAGCCAGACTTTACAGGAAAATCATTTACCAGAACTTTCTGCTTTGCTTTCCAGTGTGGCTAAAACTTTGTCTTTATCTTTTTAGGTTAATTTTGCTTTTTTCTTTTGAATGTCTGCTGCTTTTCTTATTATTTTAAACTGCATTATCTGAATTTATTTCAATATCTAGTTTCCATCATTTTATGTTAAAGGCAAAAAGATACTACTCAGTTTATCTTACGCACTGTTGAACTTCAGATTAAATTAGTGAAATGAAGATTTATTATTCAAAACAAGTGGTAATACCCACTTCCAAACTCAGTAACAAGCAAATGTGCAGAGGAGTCAAAGACAGATGGGATATATATATCAGCAGCCTTTTATAGGAGAAATCTTTCAGTGGAGTTGTACCAAGCTGTGTTGCATTTGCTAAATGTTAGTGCATTGGCTTACAGCCTAATTTTACTTCCTATTTGGCTCTGCTAGTATTGTGTATTCTGCTCTTAGCTGCTTGTGGAGTTTGGGGTGGGGTTTCATTTTCTATTCATTTTGACAGATCCTGAGTGTGGTACCTGGACTTTATGTATAAGTGTTGTATTTCTACCCTGCTCTGAGTGTAATGTCGCTCTCTCTGGAGTTCCTGAAAAGGGATAGTCCTCCTCAGAGCCAAGAAGCAGTTCTTTTCATTTAACCTGTGGGGTAGCAGATGGTGAAAGGATATACTGTGTTTAGGGGGAAAACTATTAAGGCCACATTGTTTGACCAAAATCAGGATTCATGTGGTGTATTGACTTATTACTGACATCTAATTAGCTAGCAATCAGTGAACTGTACATTTAGGATTTGCAAAACGTTAATACCTACAAGTTTCTAAACACCCTTCAGTAGCTAATTCCAGAAGGTTCTAGTTGCTTGCTCACTCACTGATAATTAGATGCAAACCTCTCACAGGTCCTGTGAGTGAAAGCACATGCAGCATTTTCTGAGCAAGGGGAGGATCTCTTACAGCTCACCTGTGCTGTAGGAGATGTGGGTGCTCCACCTTCACGCGAACACCTACTGTTCCCAACAGCCCATGGACCCACACGCTGGCGAGAAAGTTCCTAGAGTCATACGTGCACACTGAGGCACAGTCCACTAGCAGGAGCACAGTGTCAGATGGGGAAGCTGTGCCTCTGCAGAGATAGTACAAGGTGACTGCTGAGAGCACAAAACCCAATTTGGACTCCGATATCTTTCTTAAAAATTTTTAGCTTCTTTCTTACTTCTGGCTCCTCATTTGGTTTGAAAAGTCTCTCTGTGATTCCCAGGTTACCGTTTAATCTGACAGATTGCTGCAAACTCAACATTCTTTAGAAAACAAAAGCCTTTTCAGACAGTTTTGCTCTAGAGATCTACTCACAGGTGCTGTTTACACTCGTGCTTCTGTCTTAACTACGCTTATCCAGACCATTTTGTCCAGGATGTGCTATGCTAGCAGCACCACAATGCTACTTAGGGTGGCTTTAGGGAGGCAGTGGGGCTCTCTTACAAGTTTTTTTTCTGGAGAAAAAGGTAGTTAGAGATGCTGCTTACTGTCTGCATAAATACGGCTCTAATCAACATGTCTTACTCTTTTTCTCTTTAGTGGAAACTTGATGGATCCACCTTTTCAAAGTCAAAAGAAATATGGAACAAGCTTTACAAAGTTGGAGAAGAAGACCATCAGAGGAAAGAAATACGATTCGGATTCTGATGATGACTAGAAGAAGAATTAAATGTATTTGTAAATCATCTTCTGTTTATGCTTGGTACATTTCTAAGAATGTTTTTTATAAAGCTTACTGCTTTTCATTACATCTGCACATAATGCTCATTTTTCTATACAGTTTTATACAACTGAGTCATAGCAGAAAAAAAGCTTAAGTATTATTTTTTTCCCTCTTTTGAAGGTCATTTGTAACTTAAAAATCTGGGTCCTTCTAAGTAAATAATGTGGCAAATGATGAACTTTGTCTTAAGTGTAAGTTTATGAAGTGTTTTGAAGTAACTGTTAGAAATAAGTCTACCAAGTCAGACCAAAGGTCCCTCTGGCCCAGTGTCCAGTCTCAGTGGCCAAAAGCAGATGTGCAAGGAGGACTAAAAATAGGGTGAGCAGACAGCAGTGCTTCCCTGGAATATACTTTAAGAAATCTCGAGCTTGGGGAACTCTGTATCTGAGAGCGTTTGCTGGTTAAAATAGTAGGAAAAAAAAAATTAAATCTCTTTAAATCACAGTATCCGAGCATCCACATCATATGGCAAGAAGTCCACAGTTTAACCATGTTTTGTGAGGAACAACTTCCTCTTATTTTCCTTGAATCTGACAGTTCCATTTTTTTTCTAATTTTCTTTGTTAAAGGCGATGATGGACACTTTTCAGAAATGTTTTTCCCTGTCAGTTCTTCTTCCAGTAGTCTTTTCAAATTTATTCTTACTTATTTTGTCAGTAAAGCACTACAAAATGATTAGTAAAGGAATTGCGCATTTTAACAAATGATTGCTTATCTTATGGTGCCATATCATAATAATGGAATAACTCAACTATGTTGCACTATAAGTTGTAAAAACAGTCGTTAACTTCTGTGAATTCTGAAATAGATGGCCAAGAGAAATGCCCTTTTACCGTCTATGTACGCTGCATGTTAAAACTGATACAGCAGGTAACAGCACATAGCAACAAGCATACTGAAAACAGCCTCGTTCACAGGTTTGTATAATTCTGTGGGTTTGAATGTGTGGATTTTATAGCAGATGCTTTGTACAAGGGAGTAGCGTAGAGAAAAGTATTTGGGAGAAACCTTGATCTGTTAAGTTTAGATATAGCACCGCATACTGTGTACTGTTTATAAGTAATGGACAGAATTTCCAAGGGAGATCTTCCTTGGAACACAATATAAAATTACTGGCTAGGTGAAGAGTTGATGAGTTTTCTTTTTGTTTGTTTTTTTTTTTTAAAAAAAAAGGTTTGCTGTGTGCTGAAGGACCCTTTTGAGGTGATATTTTGAATCCAGTTGGTCCACAAAGCAGTGAAGTGGGTCTAGTCAGTCTTGTTGCCTTGTAGCAGAGAACACTTGTGATTGGGCCAGCACAGCAATATATCTCTTTGAGTTCCAAAAAAAAAGTTAATATTTTATTTCTGTTCATGTACATTGAAATAAAATTATTTTAATTCTAACGTTGACTTTTGCATCTTTTCAAATAAGGTGGTCTAGGTGCTATGGGTTTGGGGTTTTTTTTCATCAAGAAAGGAAAAGAAATCAGAGGTCCATCGGAAAGTGCACGTGTTCTTTCTAGACTTCTAGCTTACAGTTCTAACATTAAGACATCACTTATGTCAACCTGGTGTGATTTCAACATCACTTTGAGAAGGCAGTCAGCTTAAGATGTGCATAGCTGCCTGTGTACAGAAATCTACTAGAAACATAAAGTAAACTTGAAGCAAGTTTATCTACTTTTTAGTGGTCAGACTCTCTAAATCCACTAGAAAGTGGGAGTGTTGTTTGTTTTTCATCCAGTTGCATTAAATTAGGAAAGTGATGTTCCAATAGCATTTTTAAGAGTGCCTTAGCAGGACTCATCTCTGAGTCCTAATTATGTTGAATAGGCTGTGGAAATACAAAATCATGTCTAACACGGTTGCGTGCTGTGTGGAAACACGTGGACTTGCCAGGATTCCAACATGGTGCGTTGTTAGAGGTTATTTCAGTTCCCTTGTGAACTCATTGCAAACTCAGTGCAAATCCCAGTCAGAGGCTGTGGTTTCATGTCACTTTAAGCTGCTGGGTTTTTACTAGGTTAATTGTTGGATCTTTTCCTTCATCTGGCTTGTACTTCAGTCACGTGCACTCAGTGCTGATACAAAGAGTTTGTAGTAATGCTTGTTTTGGCTGAAAGGGGAAGTTGAGACTGTCTGTACTAATAAATTTAGTTTTATTTTGAAGTAGCAGTCTCATAGACCTGTCTGCTGCAAGTCTTTACTTTTGTGTCTGCTTTCTGCATTTTCTGCCTTGAATGAAGATTAAAACTCAGTTGAATGGTCCTCTTAGTAAGATCTCCATTTTTGGTCTGCGTATTACTTTGAGATGAACAATCCAAATCCAAGGATTTTATTTTTGCTGAAATTTAAAAATTCTTTCAGAACAGGAAAATTCTTCTGATTTGAGTAGTGAGGAACAAGTTATTCTTCTATGGTGAAGTTCAGTGATTTTGCAGGGCAGATTAAATAATGAAGTATCCGTGACAGTAAGACCTGGATCAGCAAGCTAGAAGTGTAAACGGTACAGAGAACACCAGCTGAAGGAAATATCAGCTGTAGAGGCTTGAAAAGCACAGAGCTTAACGTTGTCAACTGTCATCTAGTGGCAGTATGGCTGATAGATGAGATGATGATATACAGTATCTAGAAAGGACACGGGTTGCATGTGATTAATTCCTTACAGCAGATAGATCATGTATGTAAGGACATGACTAAATAAAGTTCCTGAGCCTGAACTAACCGCAAATGGTACCTGGTCTGGCATGTGTTAGCCATGAAGGGCTAACACATTATACATGTATTATACAATAAAGAGATGAGAAACAGTCATACTTTAGCTTTTTGAAGCTAACGGGGTTTATGGTGTACTCAGCATGTAACTTTAGTAACGATTGGTGCTTGAGTCTGTGCTTGATGCTTGCAAGATCATTAAAGAAATGCATGGAGACAGTAATAACCAAACAAGATCTGTGTTGTTCAGCTCTTAATGCTGAGTTATTTGGATTTGACAGGGCACTCTTGATAGCTCATTGATCCCATGTTGGGCTTGTCATGGTTTGCTCAAGAAATCTGTCTAGAAGTAGGGAGTTGAGCTTTTGGATTTGGGAAGTGACGATTGGAGCCTGAAAGAGGTGGGTTGAGAAACAAACTGGAGAGGGCAACAACTGAGCAGCTACTTTCAGACCCTGTTAGCAGGTTGGATTGTCTGCAAGTGTTAGAGGGGTCATTGAGGGAGGCCAACTCAGAAGGTGAATTGATGCCTTCCAGTCTTCTGTTCCAAGTAATCCGCATTGTGCTATTTGATGTGTAGAAATTCTATAGGGAATACTTTTCTACAGAAGTTTCTGTAGGAAGTTGGGCTTTGAACAATGCAGTTTCTAAAATGAGCCCTTTGTCTTCCATGTTAAAGAGTAAAGCCAGAGTCCTCAAACCAGTGTGAGGGATGCTGTTATTGTCTCTCGTGTGTCTGCACAGACGTGCAAGTGCAAACTGATGCAGAAATAATACCGGGTTTGTACTCGCTGCATACTCAGCATCTGTGTATTCCACTTTTTTTAAGGTGAAATGTTGTCAGTAGTGAGTTTATCTGTCTGTCTCATTAGAACAGCTCCATGCGGCAGTTGGAGAGTGAGGTTTCACTCCAGAATTTAAGGAAAACCTCTCTAGGAATCAGAAGTGGAGGGTACCTTACTGTAGAGTGTTTTGGAACTCTGCTGAGGGGGATGTTGCCCTTAAGCCCCATTTAAAGGAGAAATAGATAAATAGGTTCCACCACTTCTGAACAAATTACTGCTCTGAAACAACTGCTCAAATTGCTACTTTGATCTTTTGTTCTTGTATCATGCTTTGGAGCCTTCAGTATTAAGCCTGTCAAACATGATTGTGTTTATCCAAGATACTCCAGTGTCCCAGATGCTCTGTGTTAGCTCTCCTCCTCAAGAGCACTGTTTGTATTGGATACTGCAGAAGGGAACATACACCCATACATTTTTTATCAATTTAAGCTAGCACAGCAAACTGGTGATAGTAGTACATAAGAGATCAGAACATCACCAAAAAAATATTGTTCAAATTTTGTGGATTATTTTAAGTGCACGTACACTGAGAGATATTTGATGCTTGTTGACAAAAGGGGGTAGTTAAGAAAATTTGCATTTAGAGATCCAGTGAGGTTCATATTGTAAGCCTACGTTTTTTGGATTAGCTATTAGAGCTAATTGAGCTGCCTAAAGTAAACCACCACTGATGCAGGAGCTGTGTAGTTGTGTCAACTCAGTGCTCAATCCATGTTAATATACTCTGCCTTTTTGAACGCAGCCTGCTCAGATGTCACCTGCCTGGTATGATTTCAACGTGTGACTCTTACAAAAAAGATTTAAAAATTAACTTATCTGCATCACAAGCCATGCAATCTTCAGTAATCACTGGGTTTTCCCAGGATGGCATTATATGAAAATTAGGTGATTGTAATACACAAAATCACATTTATTCCCTTCCTGATCTTCTTCCTCCTTGCTAATTGTTTCTGTTGTTAGTGTCTGCCCTAGAAAAAAAACCCCGAAACTGTTTCCTGTTTGGTTTCTAAAATGTTGACAGGCTTCAGCGCTTTGTATTATGAATTCCAGGCATACAGAGATGCTCTTAGTAGTTATCGTGATTAATGGGTAAAGTTAATAAATTATTAATGGGTGTTAGTTGGACGTCCCCGTGAGTCATGAATGTACTATCCCCATTTAGTACGTGGGAAACCAAAACAAGAGTAGCTCTACTGAAGGACCTAGGAACATCGAGAATTAGGTGCTCCAGTGTATAATTTCAGTCTCTTCCCAGAATCCAGAATTTGGGATTAGGTGTGTTGGTTTCCTCTCCAGTCAGTGGTGCACTGGGACAGGATCCAAGGCATCCAGAATGCTGTTCAGTGAAGGACTACAAAAATGTTTTACCCGAGCGTGACATTGAATCGTAGAATCATAGACTCACAGAATGGGAGAGTTGGAAGGGACCTTAAAGATCATTGAGTTCCACCCCCCCTGCCATGGGCAGGGACACCTCTCCCTAGAGCAGGTTGCTCAAAGCCCCATCCAGCCTGGCCTTGGACACTTCCAGGGATGGGGCATCCACAACTTCCCTGGGCAACCTGTTCCAGTGCCTCACCACCCTCACAGGAAAGAATTTCTTCCTAATATGTAGTCTAAATCTCCCCTCTTCCAGTTTATTGCTCTCCACGCTCCCTTCTGTAGCTTTGTACAGCGTGGTGTCAGGATTGTGGGACTGGAAAGAGGGAGTGAGAGAAAATGTGACTTCATAACTTAGGGATTTGAGACGACGAGATAAGATTGTCCTTCCTATTCTCAGTACTTTGTGTATTTTCCACACTTACTACAAAATAAATATATTTTATTTCCCTCCTGCCCCTGTTCAATAGGAAGCACAGTCTCAGGAACATGAAGCTGATGGAGCTGTGTCCCTACAGTGGCTGTAGGGCTGTTCTCTTCTCTTTCCACCAACTTCCATGGTGGCTCTGGTGTGCCCTGCAGAGCAGTAACAGCCTCAACAGGCTGTTGAACACACATGCATCCAGTCTCGGAGAGGGGAGTACAGGCTTCACACAAGAGGGAGGTTAGTGTAGGTTTCTGGCTTCCTGAGGTTGTCTTCCAAGATTGGTCTTGCTTTTGCCGCGGCTGGTTTACATGGAGCAGGCATCTCAGCCACTTTTTGTGAGTAAATGCATGAGTGTGCGCTGTAAACTCCCGCTCACACAGAGATTTTGGGACATAAGGACCAAGCTCCTCTGGCTCAGCCACTTGATACTCAAACAGGAGCAGAATTATGTCTCAGCTGAGTATTTGGAACGTGGCTTTGGAGCATGACAGTGCCTTGGTCCTTGCTTTATAAGCATAAACCCTCTCCTGGCTTGAACTTCAAATGGTTCGCTTTAGGTGATGGATCTCTCTTTTCAGTTGGGATGTGAACTGAGGTCTCATGAGATCTAATCCAGTGACCTCTTTTCTAGAACGCCTTTCCTACAATAAAATTCACAGTCCTGTTTTAGAGAACAGAAAGAAAAATACCTTTTTTCTCCCTCATTAACACCTCTGATCTTAGTTATCTTGCACGATGGCTAGAGAGATGCTTTGTGCAGAGCAGGATCTCATTTCAATGACCACCTGCATTTTTCAGAAGGGTGAAATAAAGGAAGATACTGGGGCTCTCAGCATCTGTTCATATCTAAGCATGGTGAAAGCTGAGAGCCTCCTAAGTCTGAAGATCTTTGCTATCATTACTTATAGGTGTACTAGATGTAGAATAGAAAATCTGTGGAAAATCTAATTATTAAACTGGCTATATCCCTTTAAAAGTTGGGAAAGACAATTCTAGAGGGTTTGTTTGAGGTGATGCTACAGATGCATCTTTAACTGGCCAGTTAGTGGCAGGTATCCATGACACGCATCAGCTGCTGTGCCCTATAAAGCAGTTATAAAGTCTGTGAATACCTGGTGTTATGTGTAATTACGTCCCAGACAAAAGGAACAGCCTGAAAAATGCATCTGCCTGGCAATGTTATGAAACCAAGGCTGAAACTCAACAACAGAGACAGTAATTAGTACGGGTATTGTTCCGGATAATTTTCGATAGCATTTTCACCGCCCAGTGAAGTGTGATGATATCACCCTTGACCTGAAGGAGAGCAGCATGTGCAAGACATAATGCTTTTCAAAATGGTTTTGATGACGTCTCTATTAAGTGGAATGAAAAAAAAATTTTAAAAATTAAAAAAAAAAACAAATTCATCCTGGTAGATGACTTGGCATGGGGAGGGGAAGAAGTGAAAAACTGTGAGTAGGAAAGAACTGTTGAGAACTGGTGGCATTGGACCTTGGTTTGCTTTAGGTCCCTGGTGCACTCCTTTCAAACTTAGTAAAATGGGTGGAAAACGCCATGCTGTCAGTAGCATTTTACATCCACTCTGTGCTCCCCTCAGCTCAGCGTTGGCAGAAGACCGTGGGGAAGCCATGCCTATGGTCACCAACTGCAGCTTGTTGCCAGGATGCCCCTGTGAACACCAGGAAGCTTTCCTGCTTCTTGAGCTGAAGCAAACGCAGATACCATTTGATAAGTGAACTTCTCTTCTTTCCTGGACCTTCCATCCCCGCCCTCCTATCACACGCTGTGCTGACTGTCATCCAACAGAAGGGGTGTATGTACTGGCCCCCTTTATGTTTAAACATTAGACAAAGGCAAAATGGGCTTAAAACTCTAGGTTTGGTTGGTTGGGTTTTGGTTAGTGTTTTGTTTTTTAAATTATAACATTTTTGTCCTTTTTCTTTAATATTACTCAAATAATTATGTTTTATTTCCATGGCTTTCATGTATTTTTCCTACTATCAGCCATGAGAGCTAGCAATTTGCTGTCCTTCTAGCATCTCACAATATCATATGAATCCACAAACCTGTGCTTCTAAACAAGATACCAAGAAAAATAAAGAAAAATATAAAAAGAGGTACAGTGGTGTTATGAAAGAAGGTAACGGCTTTCAGGGACATCAGTCCAGTGCATTTCTGGATGTGTCTCTGTGAAATCCTGCCATTTAGAAGGAGCTGCTTTAATCATATACAGAAAGATGCCTTCAATCTCGTCCCCTCTTCAGCCTGTCAGAGTTAGCATCGTGTCACAGCTGTGTGTACATCCCATTGTTGGGTCATGGGTTGTCCAAGGTAACTGACACTTGACATCATCTTCCACAGTAGATCTAGTCCCACAGAGATCTTTGAGCAGAAGATGGTGTTTTCTGGCATCTTGCAGGTCCTTTAGGTGCTGGTGCCTTGGACAAGGCCTCTGGCTCTGAGCCCTGCCCCGTTCAACATAATGCAAGCACAGTCTTTTTTCCACAGAGGCCGCCTGCTTTTGGCATTCACTCTGAAAAGCAGTTGGCAAATTTTGTAATGATAAAGAGTTTTTTAGTAAGAAAAGGTCCCATTCGTAATGCTGCTGAAAAAATATCCTCCCCTTTGGCCTTATAGTGGAAATTATATGAATTCGAGGGGTCTGCCCCAGGGACCTAAGGGCACTCAGCAGCACAGATAAAATTTGTTGTACTTTAAAAATATCACCCGCCATTCCATGAGTAAATAAAGAGCAATGCAATGCAGAGCAGGCATTAAGAATTTATGTGACAGTACCGTGAAATGTGGAAAATCTGTGATTATGTGGGTAATAAATTAGAGAAAAAACACACAGCAAAGGCAAACAGTATTTAAATTCAAACCTTTATCTTAAGGACCATCTGCAAGTCACCAATGGATTAGGAAGGAAATCTTACCTAAGGTTGGAGGCTACTTTTCACTGAAAGGTCCCAAGCCATCAGCATGAACACAGGTTCAGTGACAAAGAAACACTGGTCTATTATCACTATCATGATACTGGTTTTATAAAAGGTAACTGGATGTTGATACCGAATTATTTTCATCTATTTGAGAGAATGCATCTCTTTTTAATAGAAATTATCTTGTTCTATAGAAGGCCAGTAAATACATCGACTGGGCTTGTCACCATTATCTGTGCACTCTGACCCTTTTCCAGCTCAGTTCTTCTGTCCTCCCCTCCAGCATTTCTTTGGGCACCCTTTCCTTTTGAAAGGATTAAAGCCACATTGTACATGTGGTGTCTTTATGTCCTACCTGTTACTTCCAAAGAAACCACATATATTCTTGCCTTACATTATTTCTAACATTCCTTTTTACTATTTAAAATGTTAAACCCCAGTGAGTGAGGGATTACATGACACTCTGATCTGAGATACCACGATACCAGGTTTGAACATGAAGAATGAACACCTGGCATTGATATTGTCTTTGGGAAGGTGTCTGTTATTTCCATGTTTCACACAAATAAATTAGGTCTATATTTAAGATCCACCCTAACTCATATCCCAACTCTCCTGTAACAAGAGGGCTAGATTCTCCAGTGAAGCTTCCTTCCTTCATACTATCATATTTGTATTTGTTGATTTTTAAGGTGGTGAGACCCACTTAATAACCTTCTCTGCTCCACAGACTGATAACCATCGTTTGGTTTGGAACCCAGTAATTAGTATCTGGCCAAAACAGTGGTTCTTACCCACTGTGTCTCAAGCCCAAAAGAGAATAGTGGGAATTGGTGGATTTGTGGTGTATAAAATAGCAAAGAGAAAGCTACTGGAAGAAAATCTTGCTTTCCTAGCCCCCACGCATGCTGGGAAGAATGTGGGCAAGAGAAAAATACAGGGAATGGGAAGGGCTTAGAGGGCATTGGCCTCTTTCAATCTCCAGGTGACTCAGATGTTCTCCATGCGTGAAAAGTGGTGCAAGTCTTTCAGAGACCCTCTGTGTGCCCCCACTGGCTACAGCTGCTGCGAGACCAGTTCCCTTCCTCCTCATTTCAGCTGTAGCATCCTGCCTCCCCAAACTTGAAAGTCAAACCCAAAAGTCAAACCCTCCCTCTGCTCTCCAAGTATTCAAGTCACCCTCCTGAATTAGGCTCTCTTCAAGCCATAAAGCTGTGAGATGCTTTTCTTTAACTGTCCTTTTTTGGAATTCATATCAAAGTAGGGTACACAGTGCAAAGCTTGTCAAGCTGGAATCACTGAGGAAAGAAGACAAAACCCCTCTCAGAAATGTGTCTGGACTGATCTGAGATGCAAAGCAAGGAGAGTGCTAGACGGGGATCTGATTTTTGCCTGGCCTCTGCCACTGATTCACTGCAATGATTTCGGCAAGTCATTTATTGTGCATCAATGTGCCCATTGATTGAGGAAAACCAGTATTTATTTCCTTTCACAGAGTTGTCCTGAGTCTTACTAACCACTGCTTATGCAAATCTTTGGATGAAAGGAATCACAGGAGTTCTAAGCTCTTAATATATATTACTTACTCTATTTTAAAACAAATGTCATCATGCTAGGTAGGAATTAACATTCCAAAGCCCGTAGGGTGGGTACCTTTACATACGTATATATATAAAAGTCATCAAGTGCCCTGCCTCAGAGGAAGGCTGACTGAAGACAGGTGAGTCTGAATTAACTTGTAGAGTATTTATTTGGAGCCAGGAGCCTTGATTTTGTTTTGGTTTAGCATTTTGTCAATATTGTGACTGCTATGCTGTTTCTGTTTAAGGCCTGTGAGGATGTTTGTGATGGAAGGGAGAAAAATAAGGCTGATGATAACGTAAAACTTTAAAATCTAGCAATTTTCTGCATGTGGAAACAGCTACAGCCTGTAGCTTTAAATGGGGATCCATATGGAATTTTCATTGAATTCGTAGGTATTGGGTCAACTATATGGATCTGGGCTTGCAAATACTTAGTGCTAACAGCTCAAACTGTGCTACTGCCTGTACCTAGTCCTATCCATGGGCATTTGCTGGCCTGAATAAGCTTGCTCAGGAGAAGGGAGTCTTTCCAATGACACAGGTGGACTCCTTGTGTTTGTCCACCCGTGCAGTTTGGTTTTGCAATAGAAATACAGGCGAGAGAAAAGGTCACACGTTATTAAAATCAATGAGGCATTTTCAAGTGTGAATAGCATTGCATGATGATTGCCTGCAAGACTTGGGGTGTGTTTTGCATTTGAAACCCAAAACATTTGGTAAGCCATAAAAACTGCTCAGTTTAAATGCATCCACCAGCAAGGCAAGTACAGTTAATGGGTTTTTTTTTCTAGTTGATAGCTACTATCTGATGATATGTGGGGATTTTAGTAATAAGCATAGCAGACACATTTATTACTAAAGTGGTTATCTGCCATTATCACACATAAGAATTAATGCAGAAGTATTATTTCACCAGAAAAATCTTTGCCCTGCATGCACATAGCAGAAAATTAAGGGTCATATTGCTTGATTTTTGAAAACTCATTTTTCTAAAAGCCAAGCAAAAATCCCATTGCCTTTTGAACAGAGAGGCAAAGGAATGAATGCACGTTAGAACATACATATTTAAAGCAAATGTACAGTACCTTCTCATTGTAAAGACATGATAAGAGAGCTCAGGAGGGTTCTAGTGAGCAAGCGATATGAAGTGATGGGCTGAAAAAGTTCCCCAGCTGCTGACAGGGACCTCCCTGCTCCTGAGCTCACCAGGCTTGGCCCTTCCCTCTCAGTGTGATAGCGTAGTGGCACAGAGGATGAAGGACACATTCAGCTGCAGAAAAAGCCTGTATCCCCCAAACATGGCGGAAAATAAGGAGGAGACAGGCTTCCCATCACTTGTTTCTCCTCCCACCACCGCTCTCCCAAAATGGTGGCTGCATCCAGTGCTGGGGGCGAGGAGGGGATTGTACTGCAGAGAGGGTGACTGTGCTCCCCAACTCATCTTCAGCTAATGCCATCCCCATCTGGTGCCTCAGGGTGAGAGCTTTTGGCACACAAGTTTTGCTATAGGGCTGTTGAAAATCAGCACCAATTTCTTCATGTTTTGCAAACTGCTGTATTTCCAGGTCTCCTGTGGCAGCTGAGGAGAACCGTCGCCATGATCCCTGCACTGCTGCTGCTGGGCCTTATGGCCCTTGTTGGTGAGCCGAGGTTTGGGTTTGGTTTGCTGTCAAAAGCCCCCCAGGAACTATTTGCAGAATGACTGTGGAGAGGAGGTGTGTGGTCAGGCCCAAGGTCCCCTTTCTGCAGGGCGCTGTAGGACTCCGTGTGTCTGAAGCTCCTTGGCTGATGTATGAGGCTGCTTGCCACCCACCTGCGTCCTTCAAATAAGCACACCTGGAGCACAGGGCTGACACCAAAAGGGAGTCACAGACATGCCGCCTTTTGTTGTTCCCAGTTAACCTTATCTGATCTCTCTGGCTACTCAGAAATGGTGTCGCAAATACCTCAGGATGTTATTAATTCCTCAGTTACTAAGGAGGCAGGGTAATTGGCCCAGACTGAGGCAAGCACTCTCCTAAATTAATTCCTCACCAAGATACAGTGAGATATATGAGATGTTTCCAGCCAGGATGCTCAGGTACTGCCAGCTAGCATCTCAGGGACACTGGAGGGCATCAAATGGGAAAAACCCTCTGAAATAAATGCAGAGGCTGTGGTTGCCCTCTCCCACACCAGCCTTTGGACCTGACAGGGCAGACAGCTATTCATCTGAATTGTCATTAGCTTTGTTTGTTTCAATCTATTCAATTAGAAAAGAACAAATTTCTCTAGCTTTCATTGACAACATTACTGATGGAGAAAAATAGAAGCATGGCTAAGACAAGGTGATGTGGATTATGGGTCGGGTCTGGATGAATCCCTCATGCTTGACTTGCAGTCACTTGCAGCATGCTGCTGCACAGTATTGCTATGACATCTTAGATGTTGAAACACCTCCGTTTAATTTTTCAGCTCCATCCATGAGTTACAGTTGCTATGGCGACGTAAGGGCTCTTCAAGCCCCCACAATGTCCTGTACAGCCGTAAGAGCCCCAGACTGTGGTAGGTATCATTCCTCACTTCATTTCTCAAACTGTTTGTACCTGGCAGAGAGATGCTTTGCCTTCCATTAAATGTGCTGCAACTATTCAATTAGCCAAAAGGGAAAAACCAACACTCCCCCTCCCTAAATGGCAGGTGCTGTGAAACCCCCAGATCTGTTGGCAAGCAGACAGACAGACTTTACATCCCACAGCCTCTAAGCAAAGGAGAACAGCCCAACCTCTTTTCTATTGTAAGTGCTTCTTCATCAGCCAGGCCTTTGGCATCAGCATCTTCATAGAGCCCTGGGGCCTCTTAAAGGGCGAGATGCACAGAGCTGGGTCCTGAGTGCTGGTGTGTTGCTGATCTGGCCAGCGATGACCTGTCAGAGACATGCTGTGCAGGGGGAAGGTCCCAGGTGTGTAGCCATCCTACCTCTGGGTGAACTGGTTTTGGTAACTCCTTCCCATTTCCCTCTTTCTTGCCTTGTGTTACTGCCCCATGTCACTGCACAGCTGACTACATCAGAGTCAGGCTTCTCAGACCTCCAGGGGGTATGTCCAAGCGTGGATCTGAATCCACTTGCTTGTTTTCAAGCTATCCCAAAATTACTTAAAAAAAAACCCCACCTTTCTGTACACCGACTAACAACGTAGCTCTTACTGCAGTTTGGCTTGTTGGTAGTGATGCATCTTTTACATTTTCCAAATGCATTTTGAAATTCCACTTTTCTGGCTCCAGAGCCACGTTTCCAGTGGTGCAGCAGCAGAAGAGGACCCCAGATATGTGGTCTCACCTCCTGAGAAGCCACCCTCTTCCCCTCACCATCCTTGGTACAGCAGCTCCCTGGCCATGGTCAGAGCCAACAGGGCTGTGCTTGCTCCTCAAGCACCACTGCCCTACTCAGTGCAGTTGTTTTTTCATCAAAACTGGAGTTATTCCTTTGATACAACCACTCCAGGGGGAAAGCGAGGGTTTTGGATGGGGGGCGGTTTGTAAGTCTACCTTTTCCTACAATGCAGGACTTGCCATGATACGCAGGACTGCTGAGTCAGACATTGTACGCCTGAGGAAATATGAGATACCGATTAAGAGAGTAGCCAGAAACCTGTGCTTGGATCCGGCACTCATCGCGGGCATCATCTCACAGGAGAGCCGTGCTGGCCTGCTCCTGGACAACGGCTGGGACCAGGGTCGGCAGAAGTACGGCTTGATGCAGGTACAATTAAGTATATTTAACAGAATAGAATAATTATGACAGAATAACACATTAAGTATGAGTAACAGGCAGAAAGTGAGGCACCACAACACAACAGGCTTATTATGGAAGGCTGTTGATTGTGCCAAGGAAGCTTGGGGTCCGGGCTGGCTTGTAGTCCCTGTTATCTGCCTTGCTGGTTTGTTCACTCTATGTTATTTCTTGCTCTCTCATTTTTGCCTTTTTAAATTACATTCTTTTCTGGGACCAGTGTGCCATTCCCACCTGCACTTGGAAAGCCTTGGATTCCTTCGCTATGGAAATAAGGCTTTTGCAATATCAGTCACTTTTTGATAATGAAGCACAATTTGCAATTTCCCAAGTGTGTATGTAGTGTATATGACAGGGCTTTACCTGAGCAAATGTCTGTTCCATGTTCGAGACAGCACTTAAATGCATTCCTACCACATCAAAGGCTGTGCTTAAGTGTTATCCTGAATAGGTCACTTCCATGAGTCACAACTTGGGAGTACAAAGAAGAGAGGGAAGCTACGGTGGTGGTTGTGCTTAGAGGGAACGCTGTTTTCCTGCTTGACTTTTCTAGATTGGCAGGCAGCAGCACCAACTTTTTGGAATGTGG
The DNA here is from genome assembly GCA_013400375.1 of Thinocorus orbignyianus. Taxonomy (NCBI): domain Eukaryota; kingdom Metazoa; phylum Chordata; class Aves; order Ciconiiformes; family Thinocoridae; genus Thinocorus; species Thinocorus orbignyianus. The sequence goes on from VXBW01007406.1 coordinate 624,741, forward strand.
GATAGCGAAGAACACATAAACCAGTGCTCAACCATCCTGGTTCTTGCAATTAATGAAGTGCGGGCAAGACATCCTACCTGGACCTGGGACCAGCAGCTGAGAGGTACGTGATGGGCTAGGTACCAGAAAGGGACATGCTCGAGGTCACATCTAGAAGCAAAGAGGGAAAGCTGCATTACCTGCACTGGCAAGGTGCAGCTCATGAACAGCTGAGATTCTGAAACCAGACAATATTAACAGCCCTCTTTTGCTTTTTGCTCCCTGTGAGAACTTTGGTTTTCAATTTGCATCTCAGTGCGCGCATTGAAGTACTTTCTACTGGTGTGGGTTCAGTGGGGTATCCTGCTCACTGGTCCATTACTGCATCTTTTTTATTGGCATTTAAATATCATATTAAGATATGATCATCTCTAACAGCGCTTTATTAGTAGCAGGTGATGATTTGTTGTTTGTATTACAACAGGGCTGAGGCTCCTGAGTGATGGGAGTGCGTTGCAATCGTTGATGTCACTTTTAAGGGAAAAAGAGCATCACTCTGACAAATTTTACAAAAAAAAAAAAAAAAAAAAAAAAAAAAAAAACCCACAACCAAACAAAAACCAAAACAAAACAAAAACACAACCCCCTCAGACTTTTCTAGTTAATAGAGGGAAGCCAAAACAGCAGACCTGCCTGGAGAGCAGAGGCTGTGGTGGATGCCAAACTCCTTGGCAGCTTTTCTGCAGTGGGAAGCAGTGGGAAACCAGCCCAGCCTGGGAACTGCCACAGCAGCATGGAGGCATCCTGTGTAGCTTTGGGTGAAGGCAGGTTGCCCCTTGACTTCAGTGACAAATGCCCACAGAGGGTCACTAGATGTGGCTGGGCCACCACTGGTGAATGGCTGGATCCATGACCTCCTTAAATTCCTTGGAAAGGCATTGTGCTCAGTGAAAGTGAACGGGCCTCAAGTTATCCTCCTTTCTGTTCATCCTATGAGTGAAATGGCTGTCAGGTGGGTATATAAGGTAGAAACCAACCAACCAAAGCACCCCGGTGAAGGCAGGAAGTGAGGCACCACAACACAACAGGCTTATCATGACAGGCTGTTCATTGTGTCAAGGAAGCTTGGGATTCAATCCTCCTGCCATGGGCAGGGACACCTCCCACTAGAGCAGGTTGCTCAAAGCCCCATCCAGCCTGGCCTTGAACACTTCCAGGGACGGAGCATCCACAGCTTCTCTGGGCAACCTGTTCCAGTGTCTCACCGCCCTCACAGGAAAGAATTTCTTCCTAATATCTAATCTAAATCTCCCCTCTTCCGATTTAAAACCATTACCCCTCCTCCTATCACTAGACTTCCTGACAGAGTCCCTCTCCAGCTCTCCTGTAGGCCCCCTTCAGATACTGGAAGGCTGCTATAAGATCTCCCGGGAACCTTCTCTTTTCCAGGCTGAACAGCCCCAGCTCTCTCAGCCTGTCTTCATAGGAGACATAAAAATAACGCTTTTGCCAAAAAAGTCACTTCTTGACAATAAAGCACAATTAGCGGTTTCCTAAGCAGTTGTGTAGGTTTGGTGAGATGCATGCTCCTTCTGGCTAGGAATTTTTACTTTTAAATATCTATTTCTTACTTACAAGGCTGTAATAACTACTTTTAACTCTTTCCAGGGGGAATCTGCACCTACCGTGCAAAAATGGGCAACTACCAGGTCTACGAGGAAGACCCGTGCGACAGAGACGACTACTACGTCAACAGCGTGATTAGGCGAGCCCAGTACTTCAAGACACACGGGTTCTAGGTCACAAACCTGCCCCATCACCAAGCCTCTCCTCTACATAGACTAGCCCGGTAGTGATTGTAGTACCCAGAGCAGTTTCTCAGGTTGCCTGGCAGGACCAATGCTGCTGGCAACAGCAAAGGCACCTTGCTCACTCCAGCAAACCCCAGCTCCACGCTTGCCAATGTGCGAGCTCAGCCCTGCCTTCCAGAGAACCTGCAAGGATGGGAAACCATGTGCTTGGGGCCTTTGAAAAGCAGGCAGGAACAGACCAGAGATGTTTAAATGCTGGGTGAGGAAGGTTCCTCCTCTCATTCAGCCCTGAACACAGGGCTGCCCATGCATCCCCCAGATGTGAGCATGCAAGTAGCTTTCCATGGGCAGTGGCTATACTCTTTCCACCTCTTCCATCCACTTTCTTCCCTCTCCCTGGCCCACAAGGGGGAGAGGCCCCCAAATTGAGATCTTCCTCCCCCTTGATTGTGCTAGCTAGTGGATAATGAAGAGACTTCTTCAGGAACCTCTGTTTTCTGCATGTTTCTGCACTAGCTGTGTATTCCTGTGGCCAGCCCTGTGGTGGGGGCAACACTACACAGGCTTCTGCTAGTCTCCTAAGCCCTGGAGCCCACAGCTGTGGTGGAGCTGAAGACCTTTTCAGGGTGAAAAGCAGCCTCACACCGGGGAAATAATCTATATAAGAAGTACAGCAAGTGCCACAGCAGGCATGTGAAACACCTTTCCACTAGACAGCAGCCCTCTCTGTAGGAACCAGCCCCATATTTACTCGCCCCAGTTGTATCATAACAACAGTGTTGGTAAAAAAAAATCACCACAACCTTTCCTGCTTTAGCTTTGGCACCTTTATGCTGGGTTTCCTGTGAGTTTAAAAGCATTTCAGCATCCATCCCTCTGTCAGGAATCCCAACCTCTTATGAGGAGTGAATTAGCTCTGGGTTTATAAGCTCTGTTTGAAAGTGTTCTTCAGTGTGGATGGGTCTGGGTGCAAATTTAGGTTTGGGGAGAATAAGAGAGGAAATAAAGATAAATGTTGAATCCTTTTTTTTTTTTTTT
>VXBW01007406.1:627576-673169 GCA_013400375.1 Thinocorus orbignyianus
TTTTTTCCCGTGGGGCCCAGTGGGCAGCAACCTGCAACTTGAGTAAATAACCCAATTCAGTACTCTTAGAATGGGTCTAAAATTCAGTTTGAGAACATGGAGAGGAAAATGCTGCTGCAGACTTGGGTGGGTGAAAAGATCTGGGCTGGCAGGCAGGGCATGAAACAGACCGAGCTCGGTCTCTCACCCCATGCCTGTGAGCAGGGGAGGAAGGATGTTCATGTTTAGCCTTTTGAATAACTATTTTGGAGGCATCAGGGCACCTTTCTGCTTGCTGTCACCGTTGCTAATGCACAAACCGTGTGCCTGGCTGTGCCGGGGCTGACGGACAGGGTCAATGCAGGCAGCGTAAGAGCTTATTTGGAGACGTCTTTGGCAAGTGGAACAATTCTAATGCTGTGCTCTTCATCTTGCCAGTCATTCATCTGCTTACTGTTGCAGCAAGGACTGTGCGTGATTAACCTATTTGCAAGCAAACTGGTCTTAGCACCTCTGGAGACCAGAGGGAGCTCTAGGACATCTCTAACGTTACTGATTGGTTTTTTTGAGACTACAGAAAACAGTTCAGTGTAGAGCAGCTGGAGGTATTAAACTATATACTCTTTAGTCTTTAGTGAATTCTGCACTATAATAAGGTATTTTTAGTAAAATCATTACTTTATAACACAAACTTGTGAAACATATCATATGGTTTCATCCCCTCTACTTGAAATACCTTATGGAAAATTCATGGGTTAAAGTCTTTTGGGCATTATGTTATATAAACCTCTATGTTATACAAAACTGTTATGTAAAACCTATAAATGCATTTTTGCATTTGGGAATCTCATTTCTGCCTACGTGAATAATGTTGTTTCTTGAGTTTGGAGGGTGAACAAGAGCGGAGTTTCCTTTCATTCTCTTCATGTCACCTTTAATTGCAGCCAGCAGGTTTCCTGTCGCTGCTACTGGTGTTGCCAGCCCTGCAGATCTGTGAGCTCCTCAGGAGTCCAATTTCTCCGTGCATTACTTGTGAAGCTGCTGCTTCACATTACGGTAGCAACACCCAAGGGTCCGTAGACCTGCCTGCTGCCTTGTGTAGAAGCACCACAAACAATCATGTATTTTTTTAAGCCAATTTAAAATTCCCAATTGCGTGAATTCCATAAGTTGTTGCAAATATTATTTCAGAGTATCAGCACTTTGTAGTGGATAAGGAAAATCTCTGCAGAAAATGAGTTGAAACATAATTGCCTGATAAATTGGCAGGAAGGAGTAAATAATTAAGGAAAGTTTAACATGGGCACATTGCCTGAAGATTTGAACAAAAGTTTTCCCGGCAAACACTGAGCTCAAATTGCTTTTCTCCTCCAGTCTTTTTCTGGTCACCCGTGTCCATGTTACTGGAAGTTACTTACCTGGCTGGTACACTGCTGTGGTCATGCTCTTGGTCACCCCTTTGATACGTGGCTTGTTAAAAAGCCAGCCAGCTTGCAAAGGAAATGGTGTAATACCAAGGGATTGTTTCATTTGGAGAAAAGGAGGTTGAGGGGGGACGTTGTTGCTCTCTACAGCTACCTGAAAGGAGGTTGTAGAGAGGTGGAGGTTGGTCTTTTCTCCCAAGTGTCAAGCAAGAGAATGAGAGGAAATGGCCTCAGGTTACGCCAGGAAAGGTTTAGATTGGATATTAGGAAAAATTTCTTCAACCAAGCTGTTATCAAAGACTGGAACAGCTTGCCCAGGAAAGTGATGGAATTCCCATCCCTGGAGGTATTTCAAAGACTTGTAGATGCGGTGCTGAGGGACATGGGTTAGTGGTGGGTTTGGTAGTGTTAATAGTTGGATGTAATGATCTAAAAGGTCCCTTTCAACGTAGACAGTTCTATGATTCTATGAAATAACATATCAGAAAAAGCAGAAGCACACTGTACTGGGTCTGGCTGAGATTGAGTTATTTTTCCCAATAGCAACTCTCACAGCACTGTGCTTCGCATTGATCTCTAGAAAGGTGTTGATAACGCGCCTTTGTTTGGCAACCACTGAGCAGTGCTGGCACAGCATTAAAGTCATCTCTCCGACCTTCCCACCTCACCAGTAGGCTGGGGGTGGGCAAGATGTTGGGAGGGGACATACCCAGGACAACTGATCCAAACTGACCAAAGGGATATTCTATACCATATGACATCTGCATAGCAATAAAAGCTAAGAGACAGGAGGAGAGGGGGGAGCATTCGTTATCACAACATTCGTCTTCCAGAGCAAACACTATGCGACCAAAAGCTCTGCTTCCCAGGACTCTACTTCCCAGTGGCTGGACATTGTCTACTGATGGAAAGGAGACAATGAATCTTTTGTTTTCCTCAGCTTCCAAGGGCAGCCTTTGGTTTTGCTTTATTAAACTGCCTTTATCTTGACCCACAAGGATTTTTTCCATCTTATTTCCTCCCTCCCTTGTCCTGCTGAGGAGGGGAATGATAGACTGTCTTGATGGGCACCTAAAGCCCAGCCAAGGTCAACCCCCACAACACATAAGGAAAGAGAAAAGCCGAATCGGAGGGGAAAAAAAGGTCCAGGGAATCACAGACCAGGGCACCTGGCTGCAACACCAAGGAAGATGCTAGAGTAAAAGATGGAATGATTGATTCGCAAGCACCTTGGGGATCAGGAAGCTGCAAGAAACAGCAAGGAGGGCTCTGGCAGCCTGGTTTGGCAGGGAAAAAGTGCCTCAGACCAACCAAAGTCCTTATCTCACTAGGTAGGAGGCCAAGAGAGAATCTGTGGTTGTGCTGCATCAGAAGCTCAACAAGGCAGCAATCAGAAATGCCCTCATATGTGAAGGGCCTTAAGATATGCACATGAAGCAATGGTTATCAGGCAGCTTTGTGGTCAAACTGGTGAGAGGTTTCAAGTGGAGCCTCACAAGTCTGTCCTACACCAGTTTCTCTCAAACTTCTGGTCAGAAAATGAATGGTGAACTATCAAGAACTATCAAACCATGGGTGATGGCCATACTGAGGGGGAACACAAGCACTTCCATTAATGGTCAGAGACTACAAAAACCTGTTAGGAACAAAAGTACTGAAATAAAGTAGAGACGGGTGAAAAACACTCTAGGAACTCAAGCAGGAACATAAACAGGGTAGAAGCAGGTGGGTGACCACCCTGTAGAAAAGGCTGTGCTAGGACCTGAATGAGTCAATGTCAGGGCAGGAGGGGGGAAGAGAAAAACAGAGAATGGAAAACCCCATTTAGGGATTTATTTTTATTATAGCACTGTGTATGAAGCATCCGGTGTAATTCTCCTCTCAGTTGTTCTGCATGAATAAGGTTCAACTATGCTCTGCCACACCAACAAAAACTTGCTCAGGTGGACTGCAACTCAAACAAAAGGTACAACCTATAGGAAGCACAGAATTAGATTTTCATTTTGTTCCAGAAAAGAGAAAGAGGACATAGTTATGATTTGCTAATATGCAAAAGAAATGTAGGGCAATGCCCACGTCCTTCCCTTCCCCTTGAGGGTAGGGCACTGAGTGTGGCAGCAGGTTTGTGTTGGAGACTTCAAAAAATTTTCAGGGTAATGAAGCAATGCAACATTCACTGGGCATTTTAAAGAACAAACAAGACCAACGTGTTAAAGTAGCTGTATGTCATGCTGCTGTAACGCAACAGGTGTTGTTTAAGGGCCTTTCCAGGTTAACATCACTGCATCAGAATCAGCAAATATCACCAAATCAACAAATTGCAGACGGAGAAGAAAGATGTTCTCTTATTGGGGCCCTATGCTTCGGTTTTACAAGCCATGTCAGTATTGGGAAACGTATTTAAATGCACTTCTTACAGTAAACAGCAAATGTGAGGTGGCAAGCTTTTTCTCATCAACTGGTTAAACTGCCAGCTGGCCATATGGGCCGATCCCTTCACAGGTCAGGCAGGGATCTGCCTAAAGCCTGGGGCTGCAATGACTGCTTTCATAGGCACCAGGCAGAGGGAGCGATTAACCTGTTTTAGCAATAACTGAAGTGGTAAGAAACCACTGCCAAAACCAAGTTCCCATGGCCGTAAGCCACGTGGGTGAACAGATTGCTCTGGTGACTGACTCTAAACACTGGAGTTGGATCAGTCTGAGCCACGAGTCCATGTCTTTCTCTACAGGACATGCAGAAAACAAAGGGAAATGCCACCACAGCAATACAATGTGGAATAACTGTGTTCTGCTTTGTTACTCACTGAAAAAGTGGGTTGGGATTTCCTAGCCAGCAACCTGTTCCCAGAGCGGTGCTTCTCTGGTGGTTGCCTTGGGCATACTCAATGCCACACCCCAAAACACTAGGCTCATCTTGTAGGCTTTTCTTCCTGATAAAAGCAACCTCACCTCTGGTTTCATCCAGGACAGAAAGGGCAACACCAGCTTCCCTTTAGTCTGGAGGTGTCAGATGAATATGAGAAACACCATGTGGGCAATACTGGTGGTCGGTCACCCCTGAAGTCTGTCTCCAGCAGCATTAGGAGGAGGTGCTGCCTGGGGAGGACACGCGAGCTTGGCTGCTTTCTGCAGTCCATTTTCCTCCTGTGCCTCCAGCACCCCCAACTGTTTAACAGGAGCAGCAGGAGATTCGTCCACCATTTGTATGGCACTGCTGTCCATTAATCCATTGCTTTGGGAGTGTGCTGGTGCTGTTGGCCTCCACAGCAGCAAAGCCATGGCCATAGGTTCCTTGATAATGATGGTTTGAATCTTCATAAAATTCTGTTTGGAGACCCAGCTATCCTTCACACACTGGCCTTTATCCTTGTACTCAATGACACCATCCCAGAAGACCATCAGGAAGCAAGGCAGGATGGCTCACTGTGGGAGCTGAGCTGACTGTCCCTCAGCTGATGAGGTTTATCCATCACCTCAGTGATCTTATCTTTAACATACACTCTTATGTTGCCCAGGACAGACACCAGCCTGTGATCACAACAGCTCCCCTGGACCTGGTGCTTGTAGTCTGGGATGACACTGGCTGCCCACCAGTAAGCTGGCACAGATGCTACCCAGCTTTGCTTGCTCTGCTGTGGCACAACTCAGTTTCCCCAGCTGTCCCATCCGGGGCAGACTCACTGTCAAGGAGGCTTTCTTTTTGCTCCAGTACTTACATACTATTTATACTGAATTAATCTGGCTCCTACCAACTGTCCCAGGGCAGGAACCTCCCCACAGCCTCCCCAGTAAGACTAATACAAAGGCTACAAAGGACTAATAAGGTTGTGTCACTCCTGAGTGCCCCTTTCACACCTTTTTCACCAAGAAGCCCTAACCTTCTCCTAGCTGCTTTTGATGTATTTGAAGACTTTTGCTAGCAGTTTGAGCGTCCTTTGCAAGGCACTCTCCAAAATGTTTTTCAGTCCTTTTCCTTGTTTACATGTGACCTCCTGTGTTTTAAATCAGTTTACAACCAATTCTCATATGGACAAGTTTTCCATTTCCTGCACAGCAGCCTTATCCTTCGGCAGTCACCTAACTCTTCCTTTGAGGGGGCAGCATTTTGGTTTCTTCTTGTGTTATTGTTGTCCCAAATCAGAGTTCTTCACCTGGTGTGCAAGCCAATAACACATAGAGCAGAGGTATTTCCAAATTTATTCCATTAATGCGCAGATATGGGGTGCTCATCCTAAGGGAGTACACCTTAGTTTCAAAAATTTCCCTTTTTGTACAGTGATTATTACGTATTATAACAATTAATATATATTCATTGCTATTCTGTTTAATAATTGCCCATGATTTCTTCACTTCCTATGTGAACTAGTGTGCAGAATCTGTTTTCTTCTTCCGTTGTTTTCTTTTGAGCAGGAGGTATCATTTGGGTAGGTGGTCATTGAGTCAGTCAGGGGTTGCAATCTCCTCCTGATGAAATCTCCTTTTACCTACTTCTCCTATAATCTTGGCAGTTCCAGGTGGTTTTCTTGGTTTGCTGACCAGGCCTACAGTTCATCATTCTCCTGACAGAAATATCCTGCTTATTAACAAAGCCACATTGTCTAACAGTTAGTACCTTAATTTAAGCCTAGATAAATCATGTCTAGTAACTATTTCTCTAAAAATGCTCAAATAGGGTTGGGGCCATATAGAGGACTTTTAGCAGCGATGGCAGGTTCCCTTGGTTGCTTCAATTACATGCTCCATTTCCTTTTTCTAGTTAATATCAATTTTACTAAAGTATTGTGGCATCTTTTCAATGTGGGCTTCTCACATGGTATTTTCAACAGCCTCCAGGATGCTTTCAGGTTTCTTTGGTTTGTGGCTGCTCCTTTTTGCTGGAAAGTGTTGTCTTCCTTGAAACCAGATACTCCCATAGCGGATGCACCTAGAATGCTTTTCCCTGTTTGAGTGTTAAAAAGGGTCATGTTGTGGGATTGCAACCTCAGAGCACTGTCCCACTAAAGCTTTTAAAATGAAGCCCTTGTACTGAACCCTAGTACTTACTTTTGTGGGTTCCCAGACCAGCTCTTCCTGGAAGCAGTGATTTATTGCCACCAAAAATTCTGCTTCTGCATCTCATCCTGATGAGGTGAAGACCCAGCCTACAGGCAGGTTCTCACTCATACCACTGTCCTGTATTTACTTCTTCTCTGGTATCACTGACCACAATCACTGTCCTCATAAAGGGTTGATTGTACAGTTCTACTTCAGCATTTTTATCAATTGCAACTGTGATTTCCACCCACAGGTTTTCAGAGTGCTTCTCTTTTCCTGTAATATTTTCATGCTGTTACACATTTATCTTTCACATATGGAATCACTCCTCCACCTCACATCCTACTCTGTCATTTCTATAAGTCTGGCCGTGATGTATCTCATTGGTTTTCTAGCCTCCATCAAGTCTTTGAGATGCTTGTGACCTGGGGTTGTCATTTGGCACCAGGCATTTGGGTTCTTCTGGCTTTTTGAAGCCTCTAGCAAGTACGTGGAAGTGTTTTTAAGTTTGCTCTCACTTCAGTGCTTAATATTGCATGTTCCAGACTCTTACCACTGTATTTTGTCTATTTTGTCTTTTGATTTATTGTGACTGTCATTTATTTTGTCTTTTGATTTATTGTGACTGTGATGTTTATTTCCTTCCTGATTTTTGCAGAGGTAAACTGAATGTCAGCTATGTCCCCCTGGAGATCACATCAGTTCAGATCAAGTAGTCCTCTGCGTCTTTCAGCTTTCCCTTGCTTCTAGTGGTAAACGAACCTCTATAAGCTCTTTAATTTTCAAGTGCCACAGCCCAGCTGCGTTACAGCTCAGGTGCATCCTACTCCTTCTAGGCTGTTATTCTTGTCCATGAAGTTTGCCAGTTCCTTACCTGCTTCTGCCATCTACAAGCTTGTCCATTTCCCCATCGTGCAGCCTCCAGTGAAGGGACTTGCCCTCAGTGCAGGAGCTCCCAGCATCCAGAGCATCCCACTTGCCTGCCACTGGCTGGGTAACCTCCAACGGCTTAAATGGGCTAAATTCCTTTGGGAAGCTTATGTATTAGCCTAGTTTCTCCCCTAAAGGTGTAACTAGGATCACCCATTTCTTACCCCATCCTTATTCAGCTAATTATCAATAGAGAAATGTTCAAGAGCATGAAAAATCTGACATAGTGAGGACAGAGGTGACCAGAGACTCTCTTGAGACTTCACCCTGCGAGCTACTCTGCTGCAGCCCTCAGCCTTCCAAAAACTCTGCATTTCCAAAACTGGAAATGTTTTTTTGCTGGAAGGCAGACAAGGAGAAAATTACTCACATTTATGTCCTTTAAATCAGGTTTTATTTTATTAATCTGCCTATTCAGGCACACCTCAGTTGACTCAGATCAAGGAACTGATAAAAGTTCAAGGAAGGTCTTGAATATATTTATGGTTACAGAAATCAGGAATATAAATTCCTGCCATAATAATAAAAATCCTGGCAGCATATTTTTTTGTACCTTTTCCTTGGGAACAGAGACAGTCTCTAACAAGACATGGCTGCATGCTTGAGCCACAAAGCCCTTATAGTGGACCATTCTTTCCCACAGACGTCTTACCTGCAGCGTTTAATTGCGGGAGGCTGTCCTTACCTCCTGCCAGACACAAGAGAGAAAAGAGTGGCTGGTTCTGATTTGATCCAGTTCCCTGCATTCTGAATGCTGTTTATTGATAGGATTATTGTGGAACTTGCTATATGTGCTATAGGTAGATGTCATGCACTTACTGCACACCAAAGCTCTTTCAGCAGCAGGACTGTCAGGTTGCTCCACATGGAGGCTGAAGAACTAGCTGTGCTGCTGTGGTCAAAGGTTGATGGCCAACACTTTAAAGCTTTGCTGGTGGCCTGCTGTAAGGGGATTTGGGGACTGATCTGCAGCTAGTGCTGTTTAGTATACTCAATACCAACATGGGACAGAAAGAACTGCTTGCAGGTTCACAGGTTCTTGGTGGGACAGGACTGCCAGTCAGAGGAATGTGGATAAGCTGGATAGGAGTCTCATTAAATTCAGCTACAGGTGCTGCCAAGTCCCTCACCTGGGACAGAAAAGTCCCAGGCACCAGTACGTGCTGGAGACAAGCCAGTTCGAAAACAGCTCTGCAGAGAAAGCCCTGATGGTCCTGGAGGACAAGTTGACCAAGATGGTAAGTGGGTAATGCGCCCTTGCAGCAAAGGCAGCTAACAGCCTCCTGGGCTGCATTAGAAAATGCATCACCAGCAGGCCCAGTGAAGCAATCCCTCCCATCTTCTTGGACCTTGTGCTTAGTTTTGGGCTCCCCAGTATAAAAGGGACCCTGACATGCTGTAGGCCAGTGCAGGCCATCAAGCTGGAGAACAATTTATACAAGCGGAGGCTGAGGGAACTAGATATGCTCAGCCTGGAGAAGACAAGGCTTTTGGAAACATTTCCAGATACCTCTGTGGAGCTTATAGAGAAAATGGAGCCATACTTTTCTCAGAGGTGCACAGGAAGAGTGTCAGAAGCAACAGTCACACGTTGCAACAAGGCAAATTTGGACTTGATAAATGGTGGGTATTAGACTTGATAAATTAGCACTGTACCAGGTTTCAAAGGGATACTGAAGAATCTCCATTCTTGGAGGTGTAGATGCAAGTAATCACCTAAACATTTGTGTTTGCAACTTTAATAAAATTACGGGATGTAACTTCAATTATTCAGTTTCTGTAAGATCTTAATTAATTTTTACAATCTAATCGTATATTGTGCCAAGATTTATTGCCTACCACCATTGGAATGAATCTTACATTGGTGAAAAAATTACTACAACACGATGACCTGTGTCAGCTACTACAACAAGCCCAAAACAGTGGACACAAAACTTTATTTGCTGTTCAGCATGATACAAAAGAGATACACTATGTCTTGGAAAGAGTGAAAAAAGATGGAGAATACCATCGGTAGGTAACTCTTCTTGGATGGTGTCCTGGTTTGAAGTTAAACAGAACCAATTTTCTGTTCAGTAATTTTATTTCTTAGCTGAGCTTCCTCTAAATAACTAAGCTCCTTGAAATTAACAGTCTATTGTGCAGAAACTGTTTGCTTTCAAAGTGATAAGACCTGATTAAGCCAGGGAATGATATGCAGAGAGCTCTTGTTTATACTTATTGATATAACAACCAAAGTCAATTAACTTTGTTATTTGCTCCATTGGAGGGTTGGAAATGGAAAAGCATAGAGGGGTTGCACCTGTGGAAAGGAGCAGACAGGACAGTTGACCCAAAACTGGCCAACAAGGGTATTCCACCCCATCTGTATGACACCCAGTATAAAATCTCAGGGGTCAAAGAGTCAGTCTCTTTCTTCAAATACCGATGTCCAAAGAGGACTCCGTTTGTCTGCCTTTGTTTGCATTCTGAGCATTCCTGAATCCAGACCTGAAATCCAGCTCCCACCCATCGCTGAGTCCAGTCTGTGACTTCCCCTGTACCTGCTGTTGAAGTGATCATCATGGTTTTGTATATATTTCATTATTTTCTTTTTTATTAATTTATTAATAATTTCATTAAAGAAGTTTAGGTTTTTTCTAAACTCATAAATCTCTTTATCTCTCTCTCTCTTCTCCTTGGAGAGCAAGGTGGAGGAGAGCGTCTGTCAGACATCTCAGTGGCCAGTCCAGCCCAAACCACAATCAGATGGTCACTGACAGCAAAGGGAGTCTTTAATCTCATGCTTCACCAATTGCAATTAAGGTGTCTATTGCTTTTAAACATATTGTATATACAGGTTTGGTACATGATAAAACTAATAACCCATCTCCAACCACCCAAAACATATAAACTAATACATAGCAAATAGTAATACTTCACTACCTATTTACTGTGGACACTTAAGTGCGTAAGTTACCAATACACCATTTATGGCACAGAGGCAAGAGGTGACTGTACCACCACCCTGTGAGAGTAAGATGAATTGACTACAGTCACAGAGGGGAGCGTGACCGTGTGCTCCACCACCAACCTGACTTTTATCTCCCATAACCCTGCCCAAGTGATCAGCACTGGTGGTGGTCGTAAAGGATGCATCTAGTTGTGATGGTTGCACTTAACTCAGTATAGTTTTGGGGAGACCAGATAACAACACCATAGCCAAGGTTTAACGTGAGCAATGCACCCACCTAAGCACAATACTGATACTGTGGACAACGTGCAAATCTGACTATAGGTCAATCATCTTATCCCTGTAAATACTGAACAGCCCAGGAGCCTTCTGAACTCTTCTGCATGGCAGTGGGCTGTACACCAGGATCTCCCCTTGAGCAGGGACACCTCTCAAGATTACCTCTCAAGATTCAGAGATTTCTTGCTATATCAGATCCTCAGTAAGCGACTAATAGCGTGCTAAACTGTGACATCTTAGTGAAATTATATCAAGGATTGATTGCGCATATATAATCCTTTAGACATAAAACATCAACCAAGTCTGAGACCAGGGACCAGGTTTGGATCCAGCTGCACCCAGACTCCTTTCTGAGGAGGAGTTTAGGAAGCAAAGGGGTCCTTTCTGAACTCTGGCTCAACAAGAGGATCTCCCTGACAGCTCTGCCTGACCCTGGCCTCTATGCTATAAATAAGCATGTTTGCCTTGCCATCGAATCTTGTTAAAACATCACCACATTTATTAGCCAACATTGTTAAAACCTTGTTTATATCAATGAATATATCACTGCTGCTCTTTACAAGTGAAGTGTGTCACCCCATCCACAACATGAAGGGAGCTGCTTGCACAGATGCTGCACAGAGGAGCTTCCCGCATTAGCTCTGGGAGCACCAGCATGGTTTAGGATTCAGTCATTCAAGGGCTGGGCAAAGGAGACTCAGCAAAACAATGATACCAACACCCTAAGTAAAATGGGCCTGGACTGAAGGAGCTTACCTAGCACATTAAATGGCACTTCTTTGGCATCTGCAGCCCTTCTTCCCACAAAGCTGGACTTTGCTTTCATAGATAAAGCAACATATTAAGAAGGTTGTTTTGAGTCACCTCGTTCCTCCAGCTGCAGACTACCAGGGAGAATAAACTGCAGGGTCAGAGGACAGCAGAGTGGCTGGGAAACCCAGCACCATGTTCACACTGTGGGAACATGAGCCCCACAGGAGAGGTGACATCTTGGGATCTCAGGGGATCATTGGCAAAGACAGAGAGAGGGCACAGGGACAAGTTTAGCTAATCCAGTGACCACAGCAACTGGTTAATAGCTGGCTCAGTGTTATTTGCCTTGCTCCAACTAAAAGTGTGTGGAAATCCCCTTTCCACTCTTCATTATCAGCTTCTCCTTCTGCGGCACTTCCAAGAGTTAGTGTTAAAATACCAATCTTAAGCAAATATGCCAGGTCTACAAGGCTCTCCTCTTGCCCAGCTGTTACATAATGAAGGTCAACCTGGGCAGCATGACGCTCCTTTCTTCACAGCCAGCCTTATTCAGCGAGCTCACCTCGTGAAGACAACACTGTCAGAGGTGGGACAAGACCCCATGCACACACAGCATCACAGAAAAAGAGGGCTTGCAAAGAAGGGCATTGGCAGAACGAGTCAGTCCCACTGCTAATAAAGACGTGCTCTCCTGTGCTTTCCTTTCTGTCCCTTGTGCACCTTTTGGAAACTGGCCCCAGCCTTCAAAGACACGAACCAGATCCCTCAACCCACAGCAGATGATACTTTCTCCCCCGTGGTATTTTTGGCATGGGAGGTTGCAGGGAAAGAGTTTTGAGTGTGCAGAAATGTGGCTGGTGACTGAAGGGAGGGAGAAGTCTCTTGAAGGAAGGCAGGAGTTTAATGGAAGGAGGCAAGGGGCTCCAAGACCCTCTGACTTGTGAAACTGCAGGCAAATAACCCTTTGCTAACGTGACACTGGTATCCTTAGCACTGATGTCTGTCCCCAGGTGGCAAACACCTTTTCAGTGATTGGAAACAGCTGGCTCATTACAGTCTCTCTGCTCACAAGCAGGCGTATGCCAGAAACCTCTCCCATTCACAGCAGAGAGAAATGTTGAGACAAAGGCTTGTGTGAATCATTTTAGAGGTGCATTGGGCTCATTAAAAACTATTATGAAAGAAAAAAAAGGCATCATTACTTTTTCTGCTGACAAGCGATGTCATCAGAACATGCTGTCATGGGAGCATTTCCCCAGGCAGGGGGAGATGGGCCACCGTTGTGGACACCCAGAAGAGTGCTAGCCCAGGAAGGAGGGATGCAAGCCCCTCTGTGTCACATAGCTGGGTGTCAGTCCCTGCCCTCTTTTCTCGAGCAGTAGGGACATAGCCCAGGATGCCAGGACAGGACCAGGGCAAACACCTCCAGAACAGCTAGATGCTGGGTCTTTGGCTCAGCCCTCACAATGGCTCCTTCCAGGAACAGGGTGTGAAATACCAGCTGTAGGTGGAAAGACGCCCAGAGAAATATAGGCTGCTCTTTTTTTGCCTTGGAAATGTGGGAAATGCCACTCCCAAGAATATACTTGCCACCATGCCAATGTCTATAGTACAACAGGTTCTGTTTGCATGAGAAAAAAAAGTGCTGTTAAGTCTCTCAGCACCACAGCCCAATACATTCCATCCCAGTGTCAGATTACTACCCAACAGAAGGTGGCTTCCCTATATATTAAACTTCCCCAGACCTCAGACCTATACCAGAAGCTGAGCTGTGGACAAGTAGGTAAGATACCACTGCTCAGGGTAGGAGCTCTTCTCATTCCCTTCATGAATACCAACTCGTTGGCAGCCCAGGGGCTGCAGCTTTTTCCTGTGTGAGATTTCTGCTTGAATAAGGATGCCATTTGTGCTGTAGTTTTGGACTTAGGTCGCCAAAATTTAGATGGCTGTCATCGGTATGTGAGCCTATCTCCTTAAGCTCCCCTCACAGCTGGTGAGGAGAAATGGGTGCTACCAGAGCACAACTCATCCTGAAGTAGATAGCCACAGTGATTTAGACAGCTTGCATCTTGAAGTGCCAATTTCTGAGTATAAAGTCTCAGGAGATTCAGGCAAACCTGTCCAGGTGTGGTAAAGGTGGTTTGTATATAAAATAGGGACAGGGAATAAAGGCTTTCATGGTGGGAGGGCAGCAGCACAGGGCACTGAACCTTACTAATTTTGGTTTTTCTGATTTAAATATTGGAGTTCTGAGATTTGGAGGAAGTTACCAAGATGTCACAGAAGATGTGGGTTTGAAACACCAGCAGAAGTGAGAGGTTACAAATCTCTTATGGGTAGCTGCAGCCTGGTTTGTGCCAGAGGAGGAGAGCTGCCATTGGGGTCTCTGATAAAAAAAGATGCAACTCCATTTGTGTATTGCTTTGCCTAAACAATCAAGAGAAATACCCTATCAGCTCAGAAAGAGTTTCTTAGTGTTTATTTGTTAAGCAGTGAGATATGTTCACGCCTTCATGTGTGCCAAAGCTGACTTATTGATTTTTCAGGCTGTTCTGCGTGCTCAAAAAGAACCACCCCATGTACCCAATGCTCGTGCTGCTGGGCCTTGCTGCCCTCCTGGGTAAGTCCAGCATCCCTCACTGCCTCCTGCCAAGCAGCTGGGAAGCAGGAGACCTTGACGCACCTCCTCAACTCCCTCCTCCCCCTCCAAAATATTGGCTGCCACTAGATTCTGTTGGAGGAGAGAGTGCTCAGGTCCCCTTTCAAGTCTTGCAGAAGGAGAGGTGGCCTCTGAGGGACGGGTGGGTTCAGGGTGCAGGGTGCAGGGCAGGACCTCAACTCCTCTCCATCAGAAAGAGAGACAGAGGCAGCCTCAGGCATCTCCTGTGCCCCGCAGCCCATTCTCTTTGGAGCGCAGCCTCCCCTTGGGTTTTCCTTGCAGTCACAAGAAGGTTTTACAGCTTGAGCCTTTCTGCATCGCCTCTGCAGGTGCCTCCCAGGGCCGCACGGATTGCTACGGCAGCGTAAACAGAATTAAAACCACCGGGGCTTCATGTAAAACTGCAAAGCCAGAGCGTTTAAGCTATTGTGGTGAGTATCCCACTTCTGTCAGACAGATCTGTTTTTCCATGGCATTGTAATCCCAAATCTCTCACATTTCCAAAGCACTGAACACTTTAGCTACTGAGCCTGCATAATATCCCTACAGGTGATCATCTACCTCCTCCCAGAGGTGAGGCAAACAAAATTTTGATGTAATTCTGTCTGTAGTAGGAGAAGAGAGGTGAGAGACAATTGTGAGTTTTAAAAGTTATTAAGCAAGTATCTTCACTTTTGATTTTAATTGCAGGAGTGAGGGCTTCACATAAGATTGCTGAAGTGGACCTAAAAGCTATGAATCAATACAAAACACTGATTAAGAAAGCTGGAGAAAAATGGTGTGTTGAACCAGCCGTGATCGCTGGCATCATCTCCCGGGAATCTCATGCCGGCAAAGCACTGAAGGGTGGCTGGGGCGACAATGGAAATGGATTTGGTTTAATGCAGGTATCTTCTGATAGTCCACTAAAACCTGATAAACAAATAGCATATAAATAAAAGTAAGCCCCCTAAACATATCATCCATTACAGCAGGGAAATGACTTTTTTTTGTTGTCTTGGTATTTCTAGGTTGACAAAAGGTCACATAAAATTGTGGGAAAATGGAACAGCGAAGCTCATCTTATGCAGGGCACAGAGATACTTGTCTCGATGATAAAGGCAATTCAGAAGAAGTTCCCACACTGGACAAAGGATCAACAGCTGAAAGGTAAGGTACAGGCCACAGGGTCTGTCCAGGAGAGAAGAAAAACTTTAGGACAAGAATTAGTTCCCATGTTCCTCTGAAAACCTGTTTCTAACAGGCTGTCACTTAGCTTTTCACCCCTTTTCTACTTCACCATCAAAACGCAACCTTTGTCAATTCTATGTTGCTTCTGCCTTTCCTCAGTATGGCAGCCTCGCTGAATTACCACCACCGTGTGGCAAGTATTTATACACCTGAAATCTAGGCTATCTAAGAACTGAACTTTCCGTATATGACCATGAGGGACCTCCTACAGCCATATAGGTTAACAAGCAGCCCCGTGGTTTACTTGAATGGGGCCAGCAGTTCACTCTGTATGTCTTTTTACAAAGGAGTCAAGGTGTTTGCTATGCAAAGGCCTGCAGTGACGAGGGGCAATGGCTTTAAGTTGGAGAAGAGCAGATTTAGACTGGATATTAGGAACAAGTTCTTTACTATAAGGGTTGTATAACACTGGAACAGGTTGCCCAGGGAGGTGGTTGGAGGCCCTGGGCAACCTGGTCTAGTTGGGGAGGTCAGACTAGCTGACCCTTGGAGGTCCCTTCTGGCCTGGATGGTTCTATGATTCTATATCACGCACCAAGTTGAGGTGTATGATCTGAATATGTACTATCCCTTTCTATTCTATCATCCTCTGAACAAGCTTAGTGTAAATGAAGAGTGTGTGCTGGGCCAGGTGAATGGTACAGGCTCATCAAACTGCAAATATCTGTGAACACAAAACCTGAGGTATCTTGCTAATGTTTTAGTAGATTCAGGAATAACTGTAAGCTGCTTGCAGAGCCCCACTTCAGTCAGAGAAGGTCCAATAATGCTGCCTACTCCTCCTCCAAAGTCTCCATAAGTGAAAGCTTTCAAAACTAGTAAAAGCAGAACACATAAACCTGGAATTTTTGCGCTTTTTTTGTTTTGTTTTGTTTTGTTTTTTTTAACATCTGCATGACTTCTTTTGGTGTTTTATTTCAGGTGGGATTTCTGCCTACAATGCTGGTGCTGGGAACGTCCGAAGCTATGACAAAATGGACATCGGCACCACCCATGATGACTATGCCAACGATGTGGTTGCACGAGCCCAGTACTACAAGAAACATGGATACTAGACTCAGGAATCTCTGCTGAGTAACTTCCTTACCATCACCTGCATGACTCCTCTGAGGGAGCCAAGACACAGAGCAGCTGTACCCTGCAAACCCACACAGATGCAAATGTACAGGAATGATTTATGTGGATAAGAATTTGCAGACTAAAGCCCCAAATTTTTAAAACAATATTCTGTAAGACAGAGGTAATGCAGTTTCTTTAAAAGCAATATGGTTTGGATTTTACAAAGGGAATATTGCCAAATTCTTAATGTTTTTTTCTCCTATCTATGTATTTCTCTGAGTTATGAGGACTATCTTGTTTTGCTATTGATAATTTGCTGCCTTTCAGATCTTAAAACATATTTCTGCCAAAATCTGTCATTCTCTTAAGAAATCAAAAGGTAAAATACTTCCTTGGGTATGAGCACAAAGATTTTTTTTTCTTTTTTTTTCAAAGCTGCTTAGTATTTACATTATGCTGTGGAGTAGTAATTTTTTTCCAAATGTTAACTTTTCATATAAATGCACGGAATAGAGATGGATGGTTTTGGTCATATAGAAATATGCAAAGAGAAATTGAATAAAAATATTATTAGCAAATGAAGCATGTCTCCAATATATTCATATTGTTATGTGTGTTAGCAAAGTCTGGATAAGTACAATGTCAATTTTAGGCAGATAGAGAAACTGAGAAAGGAACTGGTTGAAACACATGCTTGTGCTTCATAAAATCCATTTCCCTCCCTGATGCTTGTAGAAGAGTGACACTCGGGGGATACAGCAGTGTCTGAGTTTGGCGTATTTTGGTGCTCTTATTCCATCTAAACCTGGAACTGAACTCTTTTGGGGTTTTGGAGTGGAAAGGCAAGGAAAGGAGAGGGGTAGATGCCTGCAGAACTGAGTGACAGTCATTGTCCAGAAAAAAAGGAAGAGTTGATTTTGGTCTGACAGCAAGCAGTGCAAGCCATGCCTGTCCCACCATCACCTCTTTGCATGCTGAGGGGACTTCCTTCATTCCATGATGAGCACATCTTCTGGGACTGGGAATAACCGTATGTCAAAATAATTAGGAAAAACACTGGCTGCAAGCATCTTAAATGGACAGGAAAATGCAATCCAAAGATATTAATAGTGCACAGAGTTATGATACACATCCTCGAAGGAGCAATTGAAGACCATGCTGAAAACAGCCAACATAAATTTAAACAGGGTAAACAGTGTCCAGGCCAACCCGTTTGTCTCCTGGGATGAGATGAACAGCTTTATAGAAAGGGGAAGAGGAGCAGATATGGTATACCTTGACCCAGTAAGGTCTTTGACCCAGCTTCTGTAGTATCCTTATAGCCAGACTGATAAGACACGGACTGGGTTGGTTAGAAAGTTGCCAGGCTCAAAGCGTGGTGGTCAGTGTCACAGGGTCCAGCTGGTGGCCAATTGCCAGTGGCATCCTTCAGGGATGGATCCTGCAGCCAGTACTGCTTCATGTCTTCAGCAGCAATTCAGTCCTATGAACAGGGAGTGCTCCCAGAAAGTTCACAGCCTCTCACAAATCGCTTCCGCCGATGCCTCATGCCACTTGTTCTCAGGACCAGGACAGAGGAATGTCCCTGTCCCAGGGCTCACCAAACCACAGGCTCTATTAAATGGAAGGCACCTTGCTGATACTTCTGCTAGAGCTGCTATGAAACTACTTGTGTTCAACATGCATGTTTTAAAGCTACTTTCTCTTGTCTTACCTTGTACCAAATTGCTTACTAGCACCTCTGAAGCCAAGACCTTAGCCCTGACAATCTCCATACTAACTCCCACCGAGCGTACACAGCCCATGTCAAGTGAGGTAAGGGCCATTGAGCATTTAAATACAGTTAAACATGAGCACCTTGGTATTTTCTACCTCCTGGCAATTGATGTTGCATAGTTTTCTGGTAATCATATAATAAATACGTGTAAAGATGTTTTACCTTTTTGTTTGAAATTCAGAAAAAACATCTCCAAAGCTTCGTAATTTGCCTTAGTGAAGATGCAATTGGTTTAATACGTATCTTCACAAGGTCTTCCTCATGAACACATGGAGATGGCTGCAAACTTCACAGCAGATGTTTGCTGCACACACCCCTCCATGTGGGTGGGTGGCAACTTCACCTCCTCCCCATCCATTCCACCAAAGTGGGCTGTGCTCTGCATGTCAGGATTTGCCTTCCACAGCTCCAGAGAGAATTTAGTTTACAGCAGCCACTATCTCCTGCCCTCTGGCCCAGGGACCAATACTGCCAGCATCCCCAGTACAGGGACGGAGCAAGGCAGTGGGGTGGGAGATGAGAGTGGAAAGGGCAGAAGTGTGCTGCTGTGGTGCAAAAGCAACCACCACACTAGATGCACAACACAGTGTACCCTCTGCAAGACAGTGATTGGCAGTGATTAGCATGAAGTCTTCGTGCTAATCAGTGCCAGAAAAACCTCAGCTAAGGACTGTGTTCAATTTGGGTAGCCGTAGCTCAGCAAAGATGGAGAACAACTGGAAAAACTCAAAACTGAAGTATCAGAAGTAAATCAGAAGTAAAGAAAACGTGACATGAAGAGACTGCAGAACTGGGATGGCTTAGACAAGAAAAAAAAATGCTAAGGACAGATATAGGTATCTAGAGCTATGCAACAGACAGCTAGGAAAGGGAAAGAAGTAAACAGGTTTGCCATGTCCATGGGGACAGAGAAGAGCAGGTATGCATACATAAATGCAAAAATACAAATAGTTTCCCATTTTTTGCTTTCATTTTTAATCAGTAATGAATACAAAGCATTGTTCTTTCATGTTTGTCTTATAACAAGAATAGCCTTTGCTCTACTTAGGTGAGGTCAGGAATAAGACTTTCAAAATACTTAAGAATTTATCTAAATTAGAAAGGCCAAAGTCCAAAGAACTTAATCTGGCTACTACCATAAAAGAAAAAAAAAAAAAAGTTTCTATAAATACATGAGGAACGAAATGAGGGCTAAGGAGAATGTCCATTCTTTATTGGACACAAGGGGACACAGTAACCAAGAATGAGGAAAAGGCTGAGACACTTAATACCATATTTGTCTCAGTCTTTATCAGCAAGACCAGTTGTTCTCCAGGTACCCAGCCCCCTGAGCTGGAAGACAGGGATGGGGAGCAGAATGACCCCTTCATAATTCAAGAGGAAATGGCAGCAACCTGCTGTGTCACTTAGTCACGCACAAGTCTACAGGGTCAGATGGGATCCACCCAGGGGTACTGAGGGAGCTGGCAGAAGTGCTCACCAAGCCACCTTCCGTCATTTGTCAGCAGTCTTGGCTAAGCAGCTGACTGGAAGTTAGTAAAATTGACACCCACCTACAAAAAGGGTCAGAAGGAGTATCCGGGGAATTACAGGTCTGTCAGTCTGACCTTGATGCCAGGGAAGACTATGGAGAGATTACCTTGAGTAATCTCTCCATAGAGAGAGTAAGACAATCAGGCAATCAGGTCCAGTCAGCAGGGTTTTATGAAAGTCAGTTCCTGCTTGACTAACCTGACCTCCTTCTATGACAAGGTGACCTGCTTAGCGGATGAAGGAAAGGCTGTGGATATTGTCTACATGGACTTCAGTAAAGTTTTGACACCATTTTCCACAGAATTCTGCTGGAGAAATTGGCTGTTCATGGCTTGGACAGGTGTAGTCTTTGCTGCATAAAAAACTGTTGGGATGGCCAGGCCCAAAGAGTTGTGGTGATTGGAGTTAAATCTAGTTGGCAGCTGGTCATGAGTTGTGTCTCCCAGGGCCCAGTACTGGGGCTAGTTCTGTTTAATGCCTTTATCAATGATCTGGACGAGAGGATCAAATGCATCTTCCATAAGTTTGCAGATGACTCCATGTTGGACAGGAGTGTTGATGTGCTTGAGGGTAGGAAGGCTCTACAGAGGGATTTGGACAGGCTGGATCAATGGGCTGAGGCCAATGGTATGAGGTTCAAGAAGGCCAAGTGGTAGGTCCTGCACTTGGGTCACAATAATCCCATGCAGTGCTACAGGCTTGAGGAAGAGTGGCTGGAAAGCTGCCTGGTTGAAAAGGACGTGGGGGCGTTGGTCAACTGCTGGCTGAATATGGGTCATCAGTGTGTCCAGGTGGCCAAGAAGGCCAACAGCATCCTGGCCTGTCAGAAATACTGCATCCAGTGTGGCCATTAGGTCTTTGGAAGTGATTGTCCTCCTGTACTCAGCACTGGTGAGGCCACACCGCAAGTACTGTGTTCAGTTCTGGGCCTCTCACTACCAGAAAGGTGTTGGAGTGGGTCCAGAGAAGGGCAATGAAGCTGATGAAGGGTCTAGAGTACAAGTCTTATGAGGAGTGGCTGAGGAAGATGAAGGAAGATCTTATCACGCTCTACAACTACCTGAAAGGAGGTTGTAGCGAGGTGGGGGTCCATCTCTTCTCCTAACTAACAAGTGTTAGGACAAGAGGAAATCACCTTAAGTTGTGCCAGGGGAAGTTTAGATCAGATACGAGGAAAAATTTCTTCACCAAAAGGGTTGTCAAGCACTGGAACAGGCTGCCCAGGGAAATGGTGGAGTCACCATCCCTGGAAGTATTTAAAAGGCATGTAGATGTAGTGCTGAGTGACATGGTTTAGTGGTGGTTTTGGTAGTGTTAATAGTTGGACTCGAAGTTCTATTCCAACCAAAAAGACTCCATGATTCTATGATTCTACTCTGTTTTTCAGGCCTTTTTCCTCCTGACAGGTGATGAACAAGTAAAATTATTCCTTCAGTCATGTGAATATAACCATTACTTTCAGATTACGCTCCTGGCTTGAGTGCGGTTACACAGACAAAATGGACTGATTTCAGCAGCAATTTCTGGGGAAGGAAGAAGCACCAGCCCCTGGCACCGCAGTGTGGCAGGGAGACCCAAAGCCCATAGCACTGGCTCATGGCACTCCATGGTGAGGTCAACACAAGAGACCAAGTTTCTTGGCAGAACCATGCTCTGACAGGCTTTTTGTCTGGATAGGGCTCCAGAAAACACAGGAGATCCACCGATGTGCCTTAACTACTATGACGTAGAAGCAGCAAACTATTACATCCCTTACAATTCTCCACCAGCAATAAGGGAGCACAGACCATTTGGTGATTACAGGTTTGTGAACTACCTTCAGCAGTGTTTTGAATATTAAATATCTTCTCATGTCACTCCTGTATGAGCCATATCTGTTTTATTTTCCTTCCTGCCAGAGGTACTTTCCTGTGTTTCAATCTTCTTTGAACTCACTCATAATTGTGACCACAAAATGCCCCATGCACAGGCTGCTGTGACTTTTTGTAGTCGGCTCTTGATGCGAGGTGTCAACAGTACGGGAAAAATTTACAGAACTGAATCTTTCAACACTGATGACACAGGGTGAATTCCCCGGCTTCAAATGTGAAAGAGGTGATGAAAGAGTGAAATAGCATCTCACCCGCATAAAATTTACTGTGGGAGAGACGCACGTCTGGATGGATTAGCAGTGATGGGGAGATTTGCCATCCAGTGGCTTTTTTCCTCACTGCTGAACAGCCACAGTGGCTTTGATCCACGCTGCCTGATAATTTGGGTTTCTGCCTTCACCCTTGTTGTCACTATACAAGAGGGCTCCAGAGTGAGCTGGCATATTGTCTGCCTATGCAAATTCTCAGTAGCTGCAGCTCTGTCTCGGCTTATTGTTGCTGGATGTTAGCTTGTAAAAACTTTATCACATCCCAAAATGCAGAATCCTGTTTCCCTATTGTCATCAAGCTATCGCTCCCAACAACTGTAGGGGGGGCAAGTCGTTTTCAGATTTGTGCTGTTGAGCGGAAATCCTGTTGTGCTCGGGTGGACGCAGAGGAATTTGTGAGGCACTCCCAGTTACCGGAAAACCAGCAGCTTGTAGGAAATGCACTAAGTCAGCAGCTCCCAAACCCTGCCAGGAGATAAAAAGGACATTCGTCTCTAGGAAGTGCAGCAAGAAGGTGGGGAGACATCCTGCAGCAAACATGTCAGGTCTGTGATGTTTGTCTAATATTCTTGTTAAGTAATTCACTGTACCAAAATCTGTTTTTCATTAACTGCTGGGCTTGGGTTAGCATTGTTCCTCTCAGTTGTTGTTTGCCTGTTTTCCCTTCTGCAATGGTGTTTAGGCAACAAAAAAGTACAGATAACTTGCAAGTCTGATAAATTGTAATGCATGTAATCAAAGGACGTTTCTCTTTGATTTTTCCTGTTGATGGTAGCCACAGAAAAGTACGTAGAGCTGAGTCAGCAAGTAATGTAGGATTTCTTTTGACCGTCATAGATTGATTTTATTTTTTTTTTTTTAATAGAAAAATCACCTTTTGGAGGTGCCTTTCTCCATTGTTTATGGGAGCAGCCCCAAATCGCAAGCTTAAAGTTTTAGGCAAGCTGAAATTAGGGGAGGTGAATTGAGCACAAAGCACATGTTCACCTCACAAGCTACACTGGCTTTATGTTAGCACCACCGAGAGGCAATCCTTTCCTTACCACGACCGCACCTGGTAGCGCAAATGCCTGCACCAGCATCGAAATGATGCCATGGGTTTCAGCCATGGGTGCAAAAACATCTTAACATTGCACCACATGTATTTCATTGTAATTATTGCTCTTTTTAGGACATTACGGGAACATAGCGAACGTTGATACCACTGGAGCTTCGGAAGCAACTGCGAGACCCGAAGGTCTGAGCTATGCAGGTAGGCACTAATTCAGTTGTTCATCTCCACTTATATCCCTGAACAAGCTCGTCCCCGTTACGGTTCCCAGTCTCTGGCTGCTAGTCATTGCCAAGCAAGCAGATTTTTCCACAGCCAACAGAGATCTTACCTGGGTATGTAAGTTTATGGTAGGAATGGAGTTGCCTTTGAGGTGTTCCAAGGAATATTTAAGACCGTCACAGAGAAAATACAAGGTCTGTTAGGTGCACCCGGCTCCTGCCACTGAGCCTGCTGCTATCTCTCCCTTAAGAGGGTCTCCCTCATGACCTAAGTTTCTCAACATTTCCTCATTATAGTCCTAAATTAAAAGAAACTAAATCTAGGACTATTCCACCCAAAGGCTTAGATTTAAAACAAGAAAATCTGCCTTTTAGTCTGCACCTTAGAGAAATGCCCTCTGTATTTGAAAAAAGAAACAACAAACCAACAAACTCTATCATCTGTGTATTGATTTCTAGAGCACTTAAACTTCAGCAAAACTGGTCAATTCTATCATTGTTTCTCCCAAAATACATTAGGAAGGATTCAGAACAACAGCTGAGTCATTATGACTGTTAGAACAACTAGTTTCTGATTTAAAAAATGAAAGCAAAAGTAATGCATGTGTGTTGTAGGAGTCGCCGCCTCTGAGAAGATAGCAGAAAGAGATTTGAGGAACATGGAGAAATACAAAGCCAAGATTACAAAAGTTGGCAATGCCAAGTGCATTGATCCAGCATTGATTGCCGGTATCATCTCTCGCGAGTCACACGCTGGGACAGTGCTGGAGAACGGCTGGGGTGACAACGGAAATGCATTTGGACTAATGCAGGTATGGTCAACCGTCTTAAAAACACAAACCTCATCCTTCTTTTGAAGCAGAAAGTCAGAAGAGCAGCAGGGGACCTGTTGAAGGGCAATCCCTTAAAACTTTTTGGCCAAGTCTTTGGCCAGAATAAAGCCAAGGCTGACCTGGCTGTCAGCTCCCGGCACTGAGGAAGGACCCTAGTGAGCGTGAGGACATGAGCAGACTGTTCTGCACCATGAAACTGCTGCTTGCTTCCCAGCACTCTCTTGGGAATCGAGATGTTAATTATTCCTATTTCATACTTTAGATAATAAGTTTTGTTTTAAAAAGCTTTTCTTTTTCTTTTTCTTTTTCTTTTTCTTTTTCTTTTTCTTTTTCTTTTTCTTTTTCTTTTTCTTTTTCTTTTTCTTTTTCTTTTTCTTTTTCTTTTTCTTTTTCTTTTTCTTTTTCTTTTTCTTTTTCCTAGGCATAGAAGCCTGTAGGCTACAGCTACACAGTCAGGTTAATTACCCTACATGTACCACAGGGGCCTGGTTAGTGGGGAATCTTGTTTCATTATTCATGCCTACATTCACGCTTCATTTGTTTGCCAAGTTGTATGCTTATCCGTACAATTCCTAAACATTGCCTGCAAGCACTGGGATCCGTTTTTGTAACAGCTCCAGCCCCCTCAGTTTTCTGCCTTACTACCCCATGGTTAAGAGCTGGAGAAAGAAGGAGAACTGGGCAGAGAAACAGGGGAATTCCATAGAGGAAACAGGGGCTTTACTACCCCATGGTCAAGAGCTGGAGAAAGGATGAGAATGAAGAAGGAGGAAGAAGAAAGGGAACTGGGGCAGAGAAACAGGGGAGATCCATAGAGGAAACAGGGGGTTTCCCCCCCGTCATGTAGGCGGGAAGGAGAGGAACAGTCACCTTGCAGCTGGAAAAACTCAAGCAGCAGTAAGCCTGCTTTCTGCACCCTGTCACCTTTCCAGCAGCAGCCGAGTTGGTTTAAGGCTCTGACAGACAAGGAGATGGGGCAGGCATTCCCCTTCATCACCTCGATACTCTGCTATTCACACATCTGCTGGCTCTGCCGGCACCTTGCGCTGAGCTTGCTTCCTCTCTATACAACTACAAAAGAGGTAAATCATGAGATGAAAGATCAAAGTGAATACAAGAAATGAAGAGCCCTGGATAAATAGCGGTGTTTCTGGTGTGCTGATGTTGCTGTCTTGCTTTCAGGTTGACAAACGGTGGCATAGGATCGTTGGTTCATGGGACAGCGAAGAGCACTTAACACAAGCCACGGAGATTTTATGCGACATGATAAAGACAATCCAGAGGAAATTCCCGACGTGGACAAAGGAACAGCAGCTTAAAGGTCGAGTTTTGTCAGCTTTAAAAAATATGACACGTATAAAGGTCAGGTGCAATAATGCTGTAAAACCAAGCCCTTCGGAAAACTAAACGCATCCCAGTTTCCCTCTTCATATAATTGAGGTGTGGAATAATATTCCTTAATACTCACTAAAAGGAACAGAGGAATAAGATTTATTTAGCTTTCTAGCAGGCTTTTGGAAAATTTGTCAAATACCATGGCTTTTTCAGTTGCAAGAAGGAAGGGTGGGTTTTGGGGTTTTCCCCTCCCCATTTCATTTCTTCTGTGTTTCCACACCCACCTACAAAAAGCTACTACCCTGGGAACTCTGAAGAAGGAATACATTAATTCTGAAAATGTATGGTCCTCCCTGGAGGAAACATGGTTACGTTGTAAAGCACTGATTACAGCTGAAACAGTCAGCATGCTTGGGTCCCTTTATTCCAACTACAATACAAGTATGTCTGAGGTTATTAATGAAACCAGGCATGAAAGAATATGCACAAGAAGAACCAGTCATACAACTGAAGACATTAATATTAGTAAATTTCAGCAAGGGGACAATGGTCAGCAAGTCTGGATGTAAAGGTGGAAGTTAGGATTTCTTCACAAAGTTAAAACACAGAAGGAGCACCTCGGGGACAAAAGTAGCTGGAAAACAGTAAAACTGTGGCCAACAATACTGGTGAAGAGAGAGATACAAACCAAAGCAATGTACTGGAGTTGTGATTTTTGCTGGTTTTCTTATACACTGACAAAATACCATCTCTGTTTATGTGTTTCTTCCACTCTCATTTCAGGTGGGATCTCAGCCTATAACATGGGCCCTGACGTCGTCCGGACCTACGAGGGAATGGACATTGACACAACACACGGCGACTACGCCAACGACGTGGTTGCAAGAGCCAAGTTTTTTAAGAGAAATGGATACTGAGCCATTCCAGTAATTTTCAGATTTGAGTTACTGATTACATACTGTGCTTCTAATTTAAAAAAATCCCAGATTTCTCCCCCAGAAACAGTAAGAATGGGGGAGGGCAATGAAGCCAGAAACAAACACAAGCTTTCAATCATTTTTTTTCTTTCACTTAGGCTAAAAACATCATTTAAAATGACAACACTGCTAATAATCTGAACCGTAACCTATCTTTTGCTGTTTGTCTTACTTCATGAGAAAATTCAAGCAGAGTTTTCACCTGCGCTTGCTGTTTCTCAAGCAGCAGATTGACACTGCAAGAAAGTTGTATCACTGCTTAATAAGACTTTATCTGCCTTAGATTGTATCTGTCGATATGTGCCTCTATCAGCAGCACAAAACTGGTTGTTAACAACTTGTAATTTTGGAATTGAATATTTTTTTGCAATAAATAACGTATATGTTTAATCTACCAGAAGAGTATATCACAGTGCATCATATTCTTTCAGAATAACTGCTCTTAACTTTGGTGATGTGACCTCAAAGTGGCTGTTTCTTCTGACAGGAAGGAAAACACTAAGCTATCCTTCACTTTTTTTGCCTTTAATAGTACCTTGTTTCAGCCTTTACAGTTGTAAAAAATCTGTAGAACTCAAGCTTCTGTAATTAATACTTCTACTGAAACGCATATTAGCTTCAGTGCAGGGTCTGGAGTAAGAATATGCACATTACATCATGTTTTTATAATGGTGAACACTTTATAAAATCCGATGCAAGTTCATCCACAATAAACAGATCCTTTTGATTGATCATGTAATAAGGCTTTCCAGTCATTTCAAGACACAAAGGGGAAAAGTAAAAGTTTTAGAGTGGTTAAAAAACCCCTCAAGTGTTGTCACTAGGAGCTAAAGGAGAAATAACAGAGCATGGCAGGGAGGGTGGCTGAGGTGTTTGTCTGTTTGCTTGCTTGTTTAAACATGATGCATTTTTAATAGCTAGTATTTCGTACCAGTGAATAAAAAATATCCTGATGCCACTACTAGAATTGTATTGATCTACTCACACTCCACAGCATTAATTACCAAATCTGAAACAGTAAGCAAACCTGCAAGACAGCAGTAGAGCAGAACTAGAGTTTTATTCTCACAACAGTACATTTCCACATTGCCACCACCTATTGCTCCAAAGACTTGTTTTGAACAGTCTTTAAATGCTACAGCAGGTAGACATGGCAAAAGGCTCCTACCCAAGAAGCAAGCTCAACGTGTGCCAGCTGCGTGCCCAAGCAGCAAAGGTAGCTAAGGGTACTCTGGGCTGTCCAAACAGAAGCACAGCTTGACCAAGGGAAGGGATTACAGTGTCCAGTTCAGGGCACCTCGACACAGGAAAGACCAATTTAGCAGAAAGAGGTCAGTGGAGATCCACCAAGGCAGTTAGGACAGAAGCACATGCCCTTTGAGATGAGGCAGCTTCAGGTGGACAGAACAGCAGCCCCAGAGTACCTGCCTGTGAGGACTAATCGAGGAGATGGAACCAGGCTGACTCCTCACAGTAATGAGAGGTGGGAAGAGAAATGACAAAAGGCTTTTTTCTTTTTTCCAAAAAAGAGGTTTGGACTGGATACAAGACTGTATTCTGCATATAACCTTTTCTCCCTGAGGACCGCCAGGCAGCAGAGCAGGCTGCCCAGAAAGGCTTGGTTGTCCCTGTCCTCAGAGGTTTTCAAGACCTGACTGAATAAAGTCCTGAGCAACCTGGCCTGATGATCTCAGCACCCACCCTGCATTGAGGAGGAGACTGGACTGGAGACCTGCAGGTACCTCCCAACCAGAATTTTGCTATCATCTTAAGTCAACCCATTTGTTCCCTGCACAAAACGGTAGCGTCTCTTACCTGTGCTTCATGCAGATTTAAATGAAGTACTTACAATGCTCCATTAATGAAAGGATGTAAACAGATACTGTTTGTGCACCCTGTTGGTTTGGGTTTTTCACCCGAGAGTAAATCTTTAGAGAACACACGCTTACACAGAGAAGGTTTGGGATAGCAGATTGACTGTACGACAGCTCAGACCTTGGAAGAAATATCATTTCAGAAGTACCCGAGCCAACACATATATAGAAAAAATTTAAGAAAATACAACTTTATTTTTCATTAAAACTGCCAGCTTGCCAATTAAAGGCAGCTGTAAACATCTCTCATAGCCAAATCTTACCTAGAAGTAGCAGGTAGTATCTAAAGCATTCTCCCTTCTTTGTATTTGGGAGGCAGTTATTAGCTTTGCTCTAACTTAGGTAGTTTATCACACATTTATTTTAAGTTGTGTCCAGCACCAGTCCAGCTCGTTCATTAACACATCCTTTACGGTTTACATTGCAGTACTTTTGAAGGTTGTAGCATCTGTACAACGTAAGGAATAGAAGACTCACATTCTGCCTATGACAGAACCAGCAGCGCTCCCTCTGTTGGGGATTCACCAGGCTGCAGCGCCGCGGACACAAATCCCCCGAAGCCCTCGGTACGGCTGAGCAATCCTGGCTTTGGTTCTCTGGGCCACCGTTCCCAGTACAAAGCTTACACTTGCTATCCCTCAGCAACCAGACCCCTTTGCCTAATTTCCTGGGCCTGACTACTTGTGCCTTCTCTTTCAGGCGTGCCCTGTACTTTGGATGCACTGCACATCCTTCAAAAGGGCTGAAATTTCAGCTTTACTAAATACCTCCCTGAGGGAAAGTGGTCAACAGAGTCATAATCCACTGCAGTGCAAAATGGTGTGCAGATGGTGGAAGGAAAATAGTAGGGAAGAAAAGCAACATTGATTTATCAGCTTATTTTAACTTGTCATTCCGAATACTCCAGACTGACACCAGTATTTTCTGCCTCCTTCCAACTACAGCCTGTAGCTTGTTGAGAAATTGAGGGTTTTCAGCTCAGTTTTGCATTTCTGCTTTCAGCTGGTCTGGAGGAGCTATTACACTCCAGCGCCGCTACCACAGCCTGTCTTCCTCTCTCCTGCACATTGTATCTCCAGCTTTTATGTCCCTCTACTGATATGTTTCTTCCTTTGAACTCCTACTGGTGTTTTCTCTGGAAGCACGCAGAAAAGATAAGCATTCATTTTCGGTGACTGCATCCTTCTGATCTTCTCACAACACGCAGTCATTAAGATTAACTCCTCTACAGTGTGTCTATTGTGGGAGAGGCTCACAGTGTAGTAAACTATCAAATTTACGCTCGCTGTAAGGAAAACTACTTTATCATTTGATACAGCAGCAGCTTCTTATCTTCCTAACAGCAGCCACAAATTCTTAAAACTGTAAATAAAAATATGCACACAGTACCACTGCAGGTCCTTCAGTAAAAGGTGTTATTTTATAAGCCTGCAGCCCATAATTACTAACTTGCATCAAGGAGGTATGGCTCAGGGTCTCCGGATTTCTGAAGTGTGCAATTTTAAAACAGGAAAACCAGCAACTTTCACACAGACCGAAGCTCTTAGGCTATGACTATTAAACATTTAGGATCAAGAAATACATACAATGTGAGAGAACATGTTTCCTGAAAGACTAATTATACAACCTACCAAGGTGTGAATCATTCCTTCCGTAACTCCC
The DNA here is from genome assembly GCA_013400375.1 of Thinocorus orbignyianus. NCBI lineage: Eukaryota > Metazoa > Chordata > Aves > Ciconiiformes > Thinocoridae > Thinocorus > Thinocorus orbignyianus. The sequence continues at coordinate 657,282 of VXBW01007406.1, forward strand.
AAATGGGGAGTTCAGGTACGTTTTAAGCTACAGAGGAGGTGAGATGACAGAGGGTTTGCTAAGGAACAAGGCTGAGAGGTAGATGACCAAGGTAAGCCACCCCTAAATGCCTGCCTCAATCAAATGACACCCTCCGTGGACAGTTGATTCTCATGTAACTGGTAGAAGACAGGGCTTTTAAATTCCAGTTCCTTCCTTTGTGCTGTAAAGATGAAGTCACATACTACCATTGGAAACCTTTGCTGTTAGCTGGGAAATGTCCTTACCATCATTAGTTACATCCATCCTACTTACTTCTCTGCTTATCTGACTTTGTTTTAAAGTTCTCTGATAGCTAGCCATGGACTGCAGTAATCTAGCTACAAAATCAAAACACAAAGCCAGAAATCCTATCATTCATTTAATATTTCAGGCAAACATTACCGACAACAAATTTTATATCTGTACACATGTAATCCTTCTATAAGCATCAGTGTTACATCTGCCACTCATATCAGAGGAGTAAGAATTAAGCTTACATTTCATGTACAAACACTTAACTCGGGAGTCAAATGATTTATTTTATAAAATATAAATCCAACCAGCACACCTTATGATTTAATTTCCTTCTGCTCCACGGGTTTCAGACGCCGTCTAATGACAAGCTCTCCTTTGCTCGTAAGAAAGGTGTCTGACATTTCCTCTTCTGTTGGCAATCCATGAGGTAGCTTCAGTGGCTGGATTCTGCAGGCAAAAGAGTTTGCTTAGTGAAGTCCTATGACTAGAAGAGAGCGACGTTAAGCGTTCCAAATTACACAAACAGATGACAAACCTTATCAGGTGTTTAACAACTTTCAGTTTGGAATTCACAGAAGGGATATTTTTGTGCAGTCTTGGCTGATGCGCCTGTATAAAGGACAGAATAGGTTTTACAAGTGCATTGCCAAACCCCAAATCTCTGTTCACTGAACTTTTCATGCTATCAGTAAAAAATATACACCAGATTTGCAAATATAAGATTTAGCTAAACAGGTTCTGCATCAAGAACATACATCAAAATACAAAATCAAAACTTGATGAAACTCTTCATTCCAGTAAAATGACAATTTAATCTTTATTCCCATTACATTATCAATGTTTTTATTTCTTCCAACTGTTAAAAATCTATAGATGTGAATATATGGATACATATAGACGTTTAGGGGTAAGATTGCTTGCTTCAGTTAGATCTTAAATTGATCAAGCAAACGCTGTTTCTCTGTAACTATTACTAGATAATTTTTTGCACAGTATGCAGTTGGCCTAAAAAATTTGGACAAATACATCTTTTGACACAAACTCTTAAGAGTCTCTTTGAAAACCGTAGAATGGTTAGAGTTGGAAGGGACCTTAAAGACCATCGAGTTCCAACCCCCCTGCCATGGGCAGGGACACCTCCCACTAGAGCAGGTTGCTCAAAGCCCCATCCAGCCTGGCCTTGAACACTTCCAGGGATGGGGCATCCACAGCTTCTCTGGGCAACCTGTTCCAGTGCCTCACCACCCTCACAGGAAAGAATTTCTTTCTTTATCTTTAAAACGTATCATCCCTTTTGGATTTGGAAGCCTTTTTGTTAATAAATGAGTTTTATTTGCTTACCTGTAGTATCAGAATATGACCTACAGAGAACACTGAATGTGATAAATTTACAAATCTATTTTCATTATTTTAGCAGAATTCTCAAGGCAAAGTTCTCCTCTGGCATGCACAGCAACACCATACAGTGATACTCTGAATTCCCACTAAATGAGAATTTGCCATCAGTATTCCCCTCTGCTCTTAAACACATCATCAATTTCTCAATTACATACATAGCAGCTGTAAAACAATCTGACTTTTTTGACTGCAAAATTGAGGTCCTTAAAAAAAGCCACCACCTTAATTCTACCCTACATTGTGTACATCAGAAATGTATAAGCAAAGAACAACAATCATACTTTATCCAGTCCAAGATCATGTATTATCTTCTTTTCCCAATACGGACGACCAATTACACTTTTTATTCTAGTAACAACGTGGATTTGGTGGGGCTGCTCAGGGTCACCTCCATACTTTTCATGATCTCCAGGCCGCGGCTGAAATACCTAGAATAAGAAGTTCACAAAAACAGAAGTTTTTTTCCTAAATATCTGAATTATTACCATAGCTAACAAATGAACTCTCTAAAACTTCCATTTCGGTAAAAATTCTTACATGTTTAACTATTTTTCTTTTCAGAAGGTAAAAGCACCAACAAGTGACTTCAAATTTAAAAAAATAAGTTTGATTTAATGTTACAAAAGCTAATGATTTTCACATCTAAGTTCAGCCATACAACTGCACAGAAATGCATGGACAATACTATACCAGCACAGCACTTAACTCACATGCATCTCACTGAAGAACCTCTGCTTAGCCTCCAAATGGCAAGTTTTTCCACAGGCTTTAAGAATGATTTTTAAGGAAAAGAGTCAAACAACACTAGGCAGTATCTTGCAAAAATATAAATTAAATAGGTATATGTAAAATTGTACAACATAAGCCAAACTTTCCATCTCTTTCATTTTAGTTATTTATTGAATAGAATATTTCAGTGGGAGGGACCTACAATGGTGACCTAGTCCAACTGCCTGACCAATTCAGGGCTGACCAAAAAATTAAAGCATGGTGCCAGGGGCATTGTCCAAATGCCTCTTAAACACTGATAGGCTTGGAGCATTGACCCCCTTTCTAGGAAGCCTGTTCCAATGTTTCACTACCCTCTCAGTAAATAAATGCTCCTAATGTCTGTTTTAAATCTCCCACAGTGCACCCTTCAATGACTCTCACATATCATGTTGCCTGGTACCAGGGAGAAGAGATCAGCACTTCCCTCTCCTCTTCCCCTCCTCAGAAAACTGTAGAGAAAAATGAGGTCCCCCCACAGCCTCCTTCTCTCCAAAACAGTTAAGTCCAGAGTCCTTAACTGCTCCTCATAGGTCATTCCTTCCAGCCCTTTCATCAGTTTTGGTGCCCTCCTCTGCATGCACCCAGAACTGTGCACAGCTCTCAAGGTGAGGCCGCCTCAACGCTGAATACAGAGGGATAGTCACCTCTTTTGAGCAGATGGGTTATGCTGTGTTTGATGCACCCCAGGATGTGTTTTGCCCTCGTGGCTGCCAGGGCACCTCGCTGACTCCTGCTGAACTTGCTCTCACCAGCACATCCAGACCTCTTTCTGCAGGGCTGCTCTCCAGCCATTCCTATCCCAGTTTACACTTGCGCCCAGCATTACTCTGCCCTAGGTGCAGAATTTGGCGTTTGTTCTTGTTAAATTTTATGCCGCTGATGATTGCCCAATCCTCCAATCTATCTAGATCCCTCTGTAAAGCCTCTTGTTCCTTGAGAGTCAACAGAACCTCCCCATTTGGTATCATCAGGAAATTTGCTAATGGTGCATTTGACTCCTGCATCCAGATCACTGATGAAGATACTGAACAGTCTGAGCCCTGAGGGACACTGTTGGTGAGTGGTCGCTAGCCAGATGTAGCCCCATTCACTGCAACCCTTTGGGACATGCTCTTCAGCCAGTTCTTTACCCAGCACACCACGCTCATCTCACAGTTTCTAGAAACCTGTCATACCACAGAAAGCACAGAATTAAACTGGCTAATACCTATTTTACAGTTTCTCAACTACTGAAGGACATACCGAGTCTGGAATTCTCGACCTGGTAAAGAGGCAACGAACCCACATTGTGGATGCTATCCCCTCTATCCTCTTCCCCAGCACCTGTAAAGAGAGCAGGACATGGTTTGTCAGGATTTTCCTTACAGCTCTGCAGAAAAGTGAACTGAAAACAGATTACACAGCCACCCCAACTCAGACCAGGCAAACACATATCCTGCGCCTCTCAGCGGTTGAAGAGCAGACAGCACTGACACATATGCTTAAAAATGAAAGAGGGGAGATTTAGATTAGATAGTAGGAAGAAATTCTTTCCTGTGAGGGTGGTGAGGCACTGGAACAGGTTGCCCAGAGAAGCTGTGGAAGCCCCATCCCTGGAAGTGTCCAAGGCCAGGCTGGATGGGGCTTTGAGCAACCTGCTCTAGTGGGAGGTGTCCCTGCCCATGGCAGGGGGGCCGGAACTCGATGATCTTCAAGGTCCCATCCAGCTCTAACTACTGTGATTCTGAGACCAGGCGCCCACAGGCCTCTCGGCCTTTCCCGCTCCTCTGAGGGAAGGCCCCGGCGGGGCCCCGCGGCGATGGCGTCCACAGCCTGACCCCTCGGTAACGGCCCCGCTTTTTCCTTTCCCCTCTCCACGGCGGCTGCGGGGTGCCAACAAGCCCTTTCCCCACCGTCCCTGTAAAACCCCCCACCTCAGCCACTACCTTCCAAGCGGCAGCCGGACCGGCCGCGGCCGCCATCTCGGTGCGCAGCCTCCCGGCCGGGCACCACTACCACCACACTTGAGTTCCGCGCTGGCGGAAGGACAAGGCTGAGGCACAACCCTTTCCCTCCTCCTCCTTATCCTCATCCTCATCATCCTCCTCAGCTTCGGTTTCTATCTCCGTCCCCATCGCCCATGTCGCGGGTGGGGGGCGATGGCACCGCCGCGCTGGAGCGGGCCGGGGCGGACACGCTGAAGCGGGCGGTGGAGCTGGACCTGGCCTCTCGGTTCCAAGAGTCGCTGGTGTGTTACCAGGAGGGCATCGACCTGCTGCTGCAGGTGGTGAAAGGTACCGGGAGAAGGGGGGGTTTGGCAGCCCTTTAGGCGGTTGAGTTATTAAAACATCCCTCCCCGGGGTGGTTTTGGGGAGAGAGGAGTTGTGCTTAAGCCCCCGCTCCCTCCTCGCCTCAGGGGGACCCGGGGCCACACAGGGCTCAGCTCCCCTGGCCTGTAGGAGAGCTGGCCTCTGCCCTTTTTGATCCACAGCCACCAAAGATGAGGCCAAAAAGCAGCGTTTCCGTCAGAAAATAACCGAGTACATGACCAGAGCTGAAGATATTAAGAAGCACATTGAAAAAGAGAAACAAGGTACGGAGCTGGCGGCATTTAAATGCCTGTTTTAACGTCAGGTGAGATGGTTAGAGTAGGAATTGTGTCACAATCTTTGCTAAAAAAAAAGAGACTTCTTTCCTTTTCAGATGGCAAATACCATAAGCAGATCAGGATAGAGGAAAATGCTACAGGTTTCGGCTATGAAAAGCTTTTCCAAGAGTACCTTACTGAGATTGTGTCTGAAGTTTGGGTGGAGGACCCGTACATTAGGCATGTTCATCAGGCAAGTCGATACTCAGTGTAGCTGACACAGATGTAACCACTGCCAAAAAACATTCTAGGTTATTAAATTGAATAAAACTTTTACAGTTGTATAACTTCCTACGATTCTGCGAGATGCTAGTCAAGGGGCCGTGCAAGGTGAAAACAATCCACCTCCTCACTTCCTATGATGAAGTAAGTGTCTAAGTTTTGGTTTCTGTTTCCCCGTACTCACGTGATACCACATGCAAATATATATATAAATTTACCAGTACTTGTTATGCTGAAGCTCTGATGCCTTCAGCTGAAAACAGATATAAATAAATATAAAATATGATAGTATAAATATAAAATAGTATAAATATAAAATGTGATAGTTGAACATAAGTAATTTTATAAGTTCAGAGTTTTTTGATAACTGTAATAAATTCTTGGTAAGCAGGATCTTAAATAGAAAAGGTACTTTTGTGAAAGTTTTGTTGTGGTAAATGTCATCAGAACCAAAGCATCCATCAAGACGTGGATGTTTTTTCTCTTACAACAGCTGTATAGAGTTGTCATTTTAGATGCTTTGATGAGCTAAAACCTCTGAAGTGTTCAAGGCCAGGCTGGATGGGGCTTTGAGCAACCCGCTCTGGTGGGAGGTGTCCCAGCCCATGGCAGGGGGGTTGGAACTCGATGATCTTTAAGGTGCCTTCCGACTCTAACCATTCTGTGATTCTATGAAACTATTGCTGCATTTATTTGGGCTCAAATAGCAATTCATACGTAGTTTCAAAGAGCCAAGAGCGGGCTCCTCCTTCACATCCCTTAGCAAGTGTACCTGTAATGTCTGCTTTTTATCCTGTCTTTAAAACTGCAAATCTGCCTTCATCCAAGTTACTTTCTTTTGATTTAAGTTATTACTAAAAAGGTTTTGATGGTGAGTTTAGGAAGAGGTGACAAGAAGCAGAATATATGTTTAACCCCACACACACTGTGTTATTTTTACCTTTAACAGGGTAGTGGGAGGAATCAGCAGATAAGTGGTTTGGAAGAAATACAACAATCATTGATGAGTTATGGAGTAACACTAAATATTGCATTTTCATCTTCAATACATGATCGAGAAATTAGGTGGGTAATATAAAAAAACAGTGAATGCCAGTTATTTGAAGTCAAACTACTTAACCCTAACTTTTGAGACAATTTCTAATTACAGCTCTTGTTAACAAAGAGGAAAGCAGTGGCTTTCCCTGGATCAAATTAGTCTTCCATATTTTCATGTGTTCTGACTGTGAACATAATAGTAGACATCGTCTTCCATGGTTCATACAGGTGTTGGCTACACTAGGAAATAATTGTGATTGAAATAAGGAGCTTGTGCATCAAGTAACTATTTTTTTTTAATTCAATATACTCACAGTATTCAAATTTGTGGTTTTTTAAAACAGATTCAACAATGGATGGATGATTAAGATTGGAAGGGGTCTTGATTATTTTAAGAAACCACAGGTAAGAATGCATTGAACTCTTTAATTAACTTACACTTCTAGAAAAGCTCATTCTGTGTTCACCATGTCAATTCTGTTAATTTCTGCAGGGTCGTTTCAGCATTGGATACTGTGACTTTGACTTGCGACCTTGTCATGAAACAACAGTGGATGTCTTTCATACTAAACATACGAAGAAAGTATGATTAGATTTGACTGCTTTTAATGAATGTTTTTATGAGCAGAAAAATGTAAGACTTGGAAGATGCTGCTTGAGTCCAGCTGTCCACCCTCAGAAGCAACTCTTCTAAGTCCAGCACACCTTTTAATAATCTATAGAATTAAGAATATTTGAGGCTTTTCAGTCTCAGAAAACACAACTGTACAATTCCTCCATTTTACTTCTCCTGGAATCTTAATTGCTACCATCCATGTCTAAATTTGATCTTGATTTCATAACAGACCCTCAGTAATGTTTCTGGTTTTGGTTTTATATCTTTAATTGACCGTCTCACAAACATTTGAGGCTGGGCTGCCACATGTCCTCTTTTATAAGCAGCCTGATTTATTTCCTTTAATTGCTGTATTCTGATCATGACTACTGTTCTGCTGTGTTTTGGTCAATCCCACAATACCTGATTTCACAGACTTTAATAGTAACCCCAAATCTAACATTCCATTTTCCAAGCTCTTTGCGTATAAACATTGTAGTGTTTAGTATACAGACCTTTCAGGATCATCTCAGGTGTCTTTGTATGATGAATTTTTGGGCTGGAAAAGATGCAAACAGCTGCATTATTTTCCCTGTCACTCCTAAATATTCCTTTATTCCGTGATGTATGGTCACACACCTGATTTATTCCCTTTGCATTAGGTGTGGAAAGATTGTGTGATCCTCTCCCAATCTTTTTCCCTGACTTGCAAGTTTAATGTCCTTCCAGCTTGTCATGCTAGTCTGAACTACACTAAGCCATCTCCCTGCTACTAAGATAGTCCCCTGAAAAAATAATAATTGATTTTTAAATTCTTCCAGAAGTAGGATACCTGAAACTTTCTTGTTGATGATTCTAAGGAATATGCTAATTGGAAAGAAGAAAAAGTCTTTTACTGTTTTTCTTTCATCCTTTGGAAACCGGAAAGTATCACCTGACCTGCTGCTTCTGCTTATACAAAAGTTCTTGATTATTGTCAGCAAGAATCCAGCAAAATCATATATTCCTGTATAAAGAACAGACAGGGGACTCTTCTGCAGGTACCATCAAAATCTTTTCAGCCTCAGGACCGATAGGTGCCTTACGCTTTCTGCGTCTTGTAATGCAATATGCCTCCATATTTTTTGTCATTGCTAGAACTTTCTCTCCTATGTTTCTTTCTCCTGATAGCTGGTGTATTCTGTTATAATCTTTTTTTAATTTGCTTCATTCTTTTTTCACCTTCTGTCATCTAATGCTGCTATTCTTTTGCCTGTAATGCAACAAAGCTATTCTACGGCTATCAAGAAGAAACAGAGCTGGTCTTTGCCTTGTTCTGTGGGCCGTGGTTTGCCAGTGGTCTGCCTTCTTTATCCTTTTGCATAATAATGTCTCAGCTTTTCAGTGTTACATCAGCAAACAGCATAACATATGTGCCACGGAAGCCCTGCACTACCAGTCGGCCCCCACAAACACTCCATGGAAGCTCCCTGGCTTGCTGCTGTGGTACTAGGTTTCTAGTCACTGTTGTTGATTTTATTCACTTGTGTGTGATATATGCCTATTTTTAATGGAAATAAAGGTTTATTTTTTAATATTTGTGGGTTTACTCATCTGTTTGATTTCTTCTCTGGGGTAATTCAAGGAAGCTGGGTAATGCCTTACAGGTCAGCCATGTATGGGAGATGGTTTGGTATAAATACAAAGCTTCCCATTTGGGAAGCTTACCCTATCTTTTAACCTAGTCTAGCACTTCCAAACGTTAAAGGGGTAAAATAAAAAGCCAACTTAAATAGTTTAGATAAACTTTAAATTTTAGTACTTAATTGGAAAGTAAATAAAAATCTTTATGCTTTCTGCATGCTGTAATGCAACACGCCTCTCTTGCGTAAGCCCCTGTGATGTGGTCTTCTGCAAATACCACAAAAGGGAAGTATAGTCTTCCCTCTTTTGCCTGTACGTTGCTACAACTTTTTCTCTGTTTTCTAATTAGACTACCATTCACTAGCAAAGACTACAGCTTTCCTTGTGGATCCCATGGATATGCAATATCTGAACGTGTATGTATGAGTAAGCTGTTAGTGACATACCAGTTGATGCTGTCCTGCAATTTTTAACTGTAACTGCCTTATCTCCTCTGCAGTTGTTTTACTGACTCCAGGCCATGTTCCTCTGTGCTGCCACTCACAGTTACATAGTCAGATCATCACCTGGATTGTCCATCCTGGCGTCACCTGTGGAGATGAGCTTAAGCCACCTTCCCCGCTGGAGCCAGCTGAGTGTCTCTCAGTCCTATAGCGTGACTGCCCGCCCCAGCCCAGGGCTGCATTCACTCCCGCTGATGGCTCTCCTTAGCTGAAGGTAGGCCGCTTCTACCGTGTCATTTCCTCCTCCCTAGTGCCATCTTTTCAAAAGGACAGTGTGCAAGTGACACAGTAACACCCCATCGGCCTTTGCAGGCCTCCCTTGGTAAGAAATATTTGCAGCTAACGGTCTTGTCTGCACAATTTAATTAGCAGAGGACTGAAGTATTCATGAAAGGATATACTGCCTAGGGCTTCCTAATCTGACTGTCTGTTGCCCCCTTATTTGAAGAATTTCAGTTGCTGCTTATCTGTTAGTTTGGTGAAGAATGAATTTTATAACTTAACAGTATATAAACTCTGTAACTGCCTCACTTGGGCAGAGTGCCTATAACCAAGGGCTGTTTCTCAGCTGCTCTGCGTTCTCTCCTTATAGCAATAAACTGACCTAATCAAAATCACATTCCAGTTATTCTGTGACAGAATCTGGTGCCATGGCTTGGATTCCCCTATCCTGCTTCACCTGGAAGGACCAAAGACTGATCCCTGCCAAAACCCCCTTGGCGTTGCTCAGGAAGGTAAGTGACCTTTTGAAATCCCTACTGGAGCTTCCGCCGAGGGTTGTCTGTATGGACAAGGACACTGAAATTCAGAATGTCCTTACAAACCTAATCACAAGTCATTGTAGTCCAGTCACCCTAACTTTCTACTTAATTCTTCCTTCATGCCACAGCCTCAGAAATATGATTTAGAACAGTGTGAAGGACAGACATCATTGCTCCTTTACTTTATCTAGACCAGGCTGGTCCTTATTTATCTTGCCCTATTAATGGCAAGATTGCTGCTTGCCTAATGGATACTGGCATTTCTCGATCCATTTTATGTCCCTCTGGTTTTTCTGCAATTCCCTTATCTTCAGAAGTAGTAAACACTGTTGGTATTTCAGGACAACCCCTATGTCACCTGGTAACAAGCCCTTTGTCTGTAACTATCCACGTCTCTGGATCATATGCTTTCCTTTGAGTTCTACCACCCCAGTTAACCTTCTGGGAAAAGACCCTTATTGTGCCCTCACTGGAATTTACCTCGATGTGCTCACACCTCGACAGGGGGAATTTATGGCTTTTTGGCTTGATGAACCTCCCAACTCTACTACTCAAGGGCAGTTGAGTGAAAAGTTTTATAACATAAAGGTATATAAACTCTGTAACTGCCTCATTTGTGCAGGGTTTACATCAGTGGAGTTTGTCACTGCTGCACTGTGTTCCCTCCTATTGCAACGCACTGCTCCTGTTCTGATCAAAACTGCATTCTGCATATTTGGCATCAACAGTAAAATCTTCAGCCTTTCTTTCTTAATGTTACTTTATATCAAGCTATTATTTTTATTTAACACAAAAACTGCCATTTTCAGTTCACTATTGCCTTTTGTTAGCAAATTTTCTACTAGGTAGTAGCATAAGGAACGTTTTTTTTTCCTAGTCCTGTATCTGCAAGTGTATTTCCTGATGTAGAAGTATTCCCACTTTTAGCTTAGATACCAGTACGCAGGGCAGCAGCAACGCCCAGCTTTGTGCCAGGCAGTGCAGGTACAAAGGAGGCACATATGGCTTCCGTCCCACTTAGCCTCTCCTGCCCTCATCGCATAAGCCCCCACGTTGAACTTCCTAATCCTTGCCCAGCTTTTGCACTTCCACGGACAAAAGCCCTTATCCAGGGTGGAGCTGCTGGACCGATTCACACAGTGGCAAACTTAGCTTACTACCATGTTTGTGCAGTGGAGGCAGAGGGGTCACTAGCTCTCTGCAAGAAAGGACTTTCAACCACAGAGCAGGGGGACATCCCTCTCCACAGAGCTCCAGAGCTGACATGTGGCCTTCAGCTACTACTTGCAAGGAGAGGGATGCAGGCCAGGGGATGCAGTGCAGCAGCACAGCTGCAGTTTTCCATCCACCCCATCCCATCTCTGTCAGCCATTTAGACCTTCTCTGCTACAGAGCCAGTTTGGGGTGACTCCAACATTTCCCCTGGTGTAAGCAGTGATGATGTCTGTCAGTACGGAGTGATACAAGGCTGCAGCTTATTGCAGTGCCTTACATCCTTACATGACTAATAACAGAAAAAATTCAGCTTGTAGAAATTAATGTTTTAATTCTGTTTTCAATAAATTAAAGTTCAGCAGAAGTTTAAATTACTTTTTCAAAATGCCAGTCACATTAACATTACCATGTTCTCACACAGCACATTCCACCTGCTCTGCAACTCCTCATCTTGTGGACACACTCTTAGTAACGTTGTCGCTAGTGTAGTGGTTTCATTTGGGCAAAACTTGCTGCCAGTAAGGCCCTTCACCAGTTCACTGGACAGTGCTGGTGGCAGCCACTGCTCTGGCAAATCAATGTTACAGACTTCAATCCTTCCATGCTTTACCTCCAGATCTACTTTAACATCAAGAACAGAATCTTTATAGACCATGTTGAAACACGTGCTAATGCTGAATTTCGGTGTCTTTCCATACACCCATTCCCAGGTCTGTAGTTCTTTAGTTTTATTATTAATTCCAGGAAGCACAGTCTCATCAGCTGGATTTATTAAGGTGATGTGATGATCTATTTGGTGTTGTGCAGCATATTCTTCAGCAATGGCATCCAGGAGCATCTCACAAGTTAAACTAGGATCCTTTTCAAACAGATTTTTCACTGAGGCAGGCACACTAGGAGTAGCATTGCTTTTTAGCCCTGTATAAGGGCTTTTTAGTGCAGAAGATAAAATTAACTTGTCTGCATTACAGAGTAAGGTACAGTGGTGATAAGCACTCGTCCGTCCCAGCTTTGCAGCGGTACCTGAGATTTTGTAATGTCTGTCCAGCAAGATGTCATATCTGTCAGTGACATGTACATCTAACTGGGGGCGCAAGGCTTTCAGTGCCTTCACAACTAGCTTCAGGTTTTCCATTCGTTCATATTTTTTTCTGGATGTAAAGAAAGTCAAATTGATATTGCCTAAGTCGTGGTAAACTGTCCCTCCTCCACTTCTCCTCCTGGCTAGTTTTATATTTTTTTGCCGCAGCAGCCTGAGGTTGCATTCCTGCCAGGGATTCTGATGCCTCCCTATTACCACAGCGGGGGAGTTTCTCCACAGGAAAAGGACCTGTCGGTTCTCTAAATTCACGTGGTCATGGATCCAGTCTTCCACGGCTAGATTTTGGTAAATGTCATTAGAAGTAGACTGGATAATGAGGCTTCCACTAGTTGTGCTTCTGAAGCCAGCTTTTGGAGTCCTGAGGACGCAGGACAGCTGAAGGCAGTTCTTCAATGATGACTGGAGCACCATGTTTTTAATAACTGGACAGTAGATGGAAGGAACACTTCATCTGGTAAAGCTGAATGTGAAAAAAGTCATCACCTGCTCTTGTGACAGAAATGAAAACTGCTTGTGGTGCTCATGGTGCAGTTCTGCTCTTCCCAAAGCAGCAACGCTGATGGGACAAGGTGTGTTTCTCCTCCTGAAGCTAGCGATGCCATCCAAACCCTGACGTGCACTTAGGGCAGAAGCTGAGGTTGTCAGAGCAGCTTCTCCTGGTGGCCTTTGGTGCCTAAAAAAAACAAAAGAAGAAACGGAATCACACCCTGTGCTTCCCCCTCACTGCATACAGTCTTTCTAACACAATTTTCCTCGGCGTATTTTGCTGGACTTAAGTTACAGTACATTTTGCTAAGTATTTTTCACATCGATGAGAAAAACCCGCAAGTTGGCACTACCCAAAGGGCCACCCAGACCCCGCCGACTCACCGGAGCCGCTCCGGGAGCGGGCGTTCCCTCCGCGGTGCCCTCCCTCAGCGCAGCGGCCTGGTCTACCCGCACCGAGGCGAAGCGTCTCCCCGTCCCACAGCCACCGGCGCTCACGGCGGGCAAGGGCGAACCGGCGGCGGCGCCTTCCGCTTCCCGCGGTCAGAGGTGGCGGGGGCGGTCCCCGGAGAGGAGGGAGGAGGTGCATCGTGCTGCTGATAGGGACCCAGGGGTTGTGAGCGGCTACCTGGGCTCGGGTGGGAGCTGCGGGTGTTGACCCGAATCTGGGTTCTGCGCAAAGAGCGGATCCGCGCACCGAGGCGAGAGATTTACTGAATTTCTGTGCGGAGATGGGTGCTGGGGGGTTCCTCCACAGAGCTAGCGCGACTTGGCTTGTCACGGAGTTGTCAGAGTCGGAAGGGACNCGCAAGCATTAAATACATTGTCCATTATAAACTGTAAACTTTTATATTTTACAGAAATCCACTAATTGACACACTATACTCATAATTTTGCAATAAGCTCCTATTGGCTACTTGTATTCTCGCTTCAAGTTAAAGGTATAGTATATTATCATAGAATGGTTGAGTTGGAAGGGACCTTAAAGATCATCGAGTTCCAACCCCCCTGCCATGGGCAGGGACACCTCCCACTAGAGCAGGTTGCTCAAAGCCCCATCCAGCTTGGCCTTCAACACTTCCAGGGATGGGGCAGCCACAGCTTCTCTGGGCAACCTGTTCCAGTGCCTCACCACCCTCACAGGAAAGAATTTCTTCCTAATATCTAATCTAAATCTCCCCTCTTCCAATTTAAAACCATTACCCCTTGTCCTGTCACTACACTTCCTGACAAACAGTCCCTCTCCAGCTCTCCTGTAGGCTTTCTTCAGATATTGGAAGGCTGCTATAATATTCTTAAATTACTTACACACGCTCAGAAAGGAGGGCTCTCATCCAGAGGCATACACCTTAAGATTTGGAGATGTAGTTTTCACATTATAATAAGCTAAGTTCACCTGAAGGACAGACACTTTTTATTTTCAACACCTTGTAACAGCTAGCAAGCTTGTAGTTTTAATCAAACGCCCCAGTTTTCCCTGGTTAGGTTCCTTGTGTCTTTTTTTGTTGTCTACAGGCTGATGCAACACATTTGTTTTCTTTGACTGCCCAAGGTCTTGTCTTCCTTAGCAGCATCTTACCTGCTTTGCCTTCATCAAGGGGAGTGGGTGGCAGCATGGTGAGGGGCTGTGCATGCATGTACTGCTGCTAACACTGCAACCAGGAGGCTCTAAAGAGAAAGAATTAAATTACAACTCAGAAATCTGGAAATTGCCTTCGCCTGAAAATGCTTCATGCATTAGATACACAAAACACATAGCAACAACTACTCAATAACAGTCTTGCTGTGAAAACTCTTTTTCTCATCCCTATTTTAACAATTGGATTCTCCCCTACTTAAAAAAATGTTCTGGATCATCAAGATAGAAATATTTTAAGCAGACAAAGAAGTCAGAGATGATCAATTTAAATAGCCCTGTAGTTTAGAGTTATCCGCCATCATATTTGCGTCTGCTAAATTCTACCTAAATATCGATTGAGTTATTCAGTTAGAAGGTTTATTGTAATTCCTTCTGGCAGATGAAAATAAAAATCCCTTATTCTTATATGTTTGATCTGTTTACAATGAGATGTTGGTATTTGCATTATCTCAGCATTATCGCCTAAATTTTCAGAAATTGGAGCTTCTGCACAGGCAATCTACTACAAAAATAATGGTGCTGTCATTTCTTCTCAGCTCGTCTATATGGTAAGAGGTGCTTCTATCTTCTTTTGATGTTGAATTCATTCTTCCATGCAGTTAGCTGTTTGAAGTTTCTTTGGGTTTTCATTTGGCTTTAGCAGGGATTGAAATTTCTTTCAGACACCTTCAAACACTTATCTATGCGACTTAAAGAGGTCTTTTTAGTTTCAAAAAAGACTAAAAGACTTCTGAAACTTAGTTCTTGAAGAAAAGTTATAAACATTGAGGAGATTTTGAAAATACTTAAAAATCTTCAGAGATTGACTAAGTTCAGTTAAAAAGTTGCTTTGGCAGTAGAAGATAACTTCTAAACTCTATTATTATTATTATTATTATTATTATTATTATTATTATTATTATTATTATTATTATTAAACACAGTAATATTTTCTTGGATTACCAACCAATTTCATGGCTTTTTCAGATTAGAAGTTGTCTGTTGTGCATCTGGGGGAGGCTGAGAAGGAGCAAAATGGTCAGCTGCTGTGCCACAGGCAGCTGAGTAAGTTAAGGCTCTTAAGATTGGTAAAAAGAAAAAAACACCAAAAAACAAAAACCAAACCAACAAAAACCACACAAAAAAAACCAACCAACCCACAAAACAAACCTGATATGTTAAGAGACTGTAAACCTGCAAGTGGTATTAAAAAAAGTAGGTCGGTGTTGATCTTTACTGCCTCTCCCAACACAGTAACTGCAAAGCATCAGATTATGCCAGCAAGAGGCAGAGGCACAACAGATAAAATGGGGGATTCTTCATCAAGATTTTTCACTCCCTGTACCTTCTGATTGAAGAAACAGTACTAGAATAGCTATATTCCCTGAAAGATGAAGGAGAAAAGAAGGTGGATAAAGAGCAAAAGCTTCAGAGATTAACAATGTGAGTTTGGGGTTGTTTCCTACTGAAGAACTAGATTGTTAAGAGCGACACTGTTCCTTACCAAACTCTTGAAAGAGAGAAGTGGGTCTAGCAGGGAAGGCAAAAACTAACAAACCATCACCAGATGTGTGTTGGTGGCCATCAGTGGGAGAAACAGACCCTAAAGGAAGCCTGATGTATCCCAGCACTTGGTGTGTTGTATTGTCACATT
>VXBW01007406.1:673202-691448 GCA_013400375.1 Thinocorus orbignyianus
AAGTTGGTAATTATATTTTAAGCAGTCTGAAATGGGCATAACTTGTTGCTAAATTAGACTGGTGATAACTGTTCACTGGGGAGACCTATTCTGTAATCCATAGGATAAAAAGCATGCCGTATTTGTCCATTAAAATGTGTCTATTTAGTGTTCCAAATATTGGAAAATCAACTTTTGAGGCAGTTGGCAGAATGCGAAAGTGAACCTGGGCATTTTAGTGCTGTTCAGAGGAAGCAAAATGCACATTGTGGGACTCCTGATATTAAAACCCAAAAATACTGGACTATTTGTTTCCATTTTGGCATGTACTCTTTGAAATTTGCAGTTATGTTGTTTTGCCACGGGGTGTCACTAAGAAAATACTGTGAGTTGTTACACTGTGTTTTTCAAGTTGAAAACTGTGGACCTAACCAAGGCAATCCTGTTCCTTTAATTAGCACCAGAACTTACTCAAACTGTGAAATCTGCAGAGTACTAGGTGGACAGGTAGAAATGTCACGGGTCTGTTTCTGATGTGCTGAATGATAAAGTAGACATGCAGTGGTAAGTATCTCCCTTGTAAAGTGGCCATTGTTGAAGACAAACCCAGCAAGATAATTAGACATAATCTGACCGTAAGCAAAAAGTAAGAATTTAAAAACAGGATTATGTTACATTATAAGCCAGCAGAAGATCCTGACAGAGACACTGAGAATATAGAGTCAGCCCTTGGTAGGATCCAGCAAAAACTGCCTTAGGGACACTTATTCCAGTTATTCCACTTATTCCATTTCTCTCAGGAATGCAACTCTGGGTTCAGTCTCTGTGTGCAGGAGCCCCAGAGCTGTTGGGCTACTCTCCCGTGGTAGAAGTGTGAGGCAAATGTCCATCTGCATAGCTGATGTCAATTTTCACAGAGCTCTTGGGAGCAGCCTAAAAAGGATTTATTACTTTCTTCATTTGCTCTAGCAGGAGCTGAATTGGGCATGAAGATGTGGCTGGGGCTCCAGAGGGGAGAAGAAGGCTCGTGTTAGCAGAAGAGAGGTTGAACAAAGTCATAGCGCTGACATCTTCTTCCCTAGTGACCCAATTAACGCCTTTCTAGACTTGACTTTAAACATCCAGCTTTCCAAACAGACTTCTGCAGTAAGAGGTACTCTGGTCACCTCAGCTCTGCTGTTCTCATCATAAATCTTGACCTTTTAAAAGTCTTTAGAAACTTAACATTCTCCCAACTCATTTTAGAGAGATTTTCCCCTTTTTCTCTCAGTCCTTAGAAAAAAGACCTCCTTGTAATGATTGGAGGTTTTTGTTTTTCATGGGCCAGTAAATAAGTGGGGCTTGGGGTGTTCCTGTGGTTTCAAGTCTCACGACCCAGCTACCTGATAAACAATTTTTCATTCCTGTTTCAGCGCATTCACCTTCCCGTCGATGCAAACTGCTTGAATTTCCCATCAGCCAGCTCAGTGATTACTCTAATAATGAAATTTAAACAATTGTTTGGTTTTCTCTGCTGGAAACACAGGAAAGGGGCAAGCCTATCAAATTAACATCAAAACCAGAAAACATCTCTGCCACGTTGTGTTGGCTAACAGGACTAGTATCCTCCTGACTCCTTAAACAGGCCATGTGTTCTGTTACAGGAACATATCCTTGGTGCTTGCCCTCACCCCAACAGTCGATGTAATTTGGAACAAACTATAATGGGCCTAATCTGTCCCAAATTTTCAGGTCTTGTATCTGATACTTTCCCAATGGATATACTGTGCACACCATGATTTATTTCTCCCTTCACTCAGTCTCGTAAGGACTGCATTACGTAGGAAACTGCAAATTTTGGAGGGTAAGGTTAATATAAGAGAGGTCTTGTGAAGCTATATGAACATCATCTTCTCCGTGGGCTTAAATAATAACCTTTCTGGATTTGACTTCTAAAATTTATTATGTCTCAACTACTGCTGTATATCTGCAAAATACAGTAATGATAATTTTTTGCTTTTGAAAGCAATCCTACCTATGAGTTTCATTCTTTCTTTGATCAACAAAGCTTTGTTTGGTACACAGAAAAGAAAATCAACTGTTCTGCTCAACATTAAGCAGTATTAACATAAAAGAGAAAACTCACCATCCATCACTTAGAGAAAATCATAGACGTACCAGAACAAAAACAATTAAAAATCCATAATTTCACTCATAAAAATATTTTTAATGAAGTTTAATAAACCTGAAATGCTTTCTTCTCACATCTGTTTTGGAGATAAACATGATAACGTAGAGTCTTTTCTGATGATTTCCACCATACCAAGATCAGAAAGAAAGACTTGTAAGAAGTCCAGGATCACAGGAAGGAAAGAAAAAGATTTGGAAGCTAAAATCTTCTAATTTCTTCTCTGTCTTTGGATGAGGATCATATTTCAGTTATTATTCAGTCTCCAAAAAGGTGAGCTCTATCTGTGAGTGCTTAATAGTGTCAACTTGCCTAAAGAACGCCAGTCATTCACCCGGCACTGTCTCCTCAATATAAAATCTGTGCTAATGCCTAACAGGGAAGAGAGTACATTTTCTCAGGTTTCTCAGCTTGACTTCAGGACTACCTAGAGCAGCCTCTTTCAAAGTCTGTTTGTATCTGTGCCAGACGTGAGCAGGCAATAGGAGTTACAGGACTCAACGCCTCCTTACCCTTTTCACATCGCTTTCTTCAAAGCCTTCTCATCCCTGTCTGTGCTATTCTGAGAAAAGATGTGCAGCTAGAAGTGCTGTAAATAAGAACTCGTATCTTGGGGTGTAAGAAAACCTAAGAAGTCATTTTTTTAATATGGTTTCACTACTAGTAGAATAATAATCATCATAAAGCATAATTAACCTTGCAATACCCTGATGTTTTAACTTTACGCTGTTTGTAAATCAGTTAATATGCTAGCACTGAAAAACAGGAATGAGTTCAGACTGGGGTTTATAATATATGCGAAGCTAATGCTTGACACTGTCAAGAAACAAGTGTAATGGTAAAGGTAATATTTATTTAGGGCAATAAAGCTGGCACATATGTCTTACAAATATATACATAAATTAGGTGGGTTTGGATAGAAGATAAGGTTTAATTAAAGGAACGCTATTTTCACAAGATTAAGTCTTTCGTATCTAACACTTATTTTGTTCTTGTCACGCCAGAGAGATTGTATGGCATTTGTTGGAGTTTCCATCTGTAAAAGTATCTCCTTGGATATTAGTTTCTGAAAGACATGAATTTAATTAGAGGTGTTCAGCGGAGCTCCCTGAGCTCACTGTCTGTCCCAGCTGATCAGCTGTGGCAGTTTTAGAATACCTGTCTTCTCTCCTGGGGCTGGACTGAAAAGGCATGGCTGCTTGGCTTTGTCTCTGAAATCTTCTGACCTGTAAGCATTGCACCTTCTGCCTTTCCTTGTCTTTGGGATTAATCAGGGATGAGGCCGATGCTGCATGGGTGCAGAGAGGTTTGGATGGAAGGTAGTGAAAGCCAAACAATTCCACTCAAACAAACAATGGGAGGTATTATTGCATATATCAGAGTATGCCAATCTGTGGTATTCTTCCACCTCTCTGTTTCCACCACCAAACAACTATGAAGAATCAAACTATTATTTGAGGAAGTCATCCTTTTATCTGCCGAGGTCTGGAGAGAACATTACATCACTTGAGGAGAGGCTTGGCTTAGCTCCTCTCCCTAACAAAAAAGCCATTCAAAAAGATATAACCGCAACCGGCCACCCAACAGTCATTTGTACTTAAATCCAAAAAGAGATATGAGCACCTTTTCTTGACTTTAGTAATGTTTATGGAAGAACTATGCTATTAGTCATAAACCTGATGTCTGAAAGTTTAATTTTCCTAGATAAGAGTTACTCAGAAACCTCCCAAGATGAAAGCAAGAAGAGAAATACTTAATGTTTATATGAAGCACAGTGATCACAAACAAATTGTGGAATCATAGAATGGTTTAGGTTGGTAGGGACCTTAAAGATTATCAAGTTCCAGCCCCCCTGCCATGGGCAGGGACACCTCCCACTAGAGCAGGTTGCTCAAAGCCCCATCCAGCCTGGCCTTGAACGCTTCCAGGGGTGGGGCAGCCACAGCTTCTCTGGGCAGCCTGTTCCAGTGCCTCACCACCCTCTGGTGAAAAATTTCTTCCTGATATCCCAGCTGCTTATATCCAAGCCAGCCAAGGCTTTCACTCAGCTACCTGGAAGGAGAAGACCACCTCCCTCCTTAGCTGTGGAGAGTTTCCCCTCACGGCGGCCACAGGGGGAGGCGAGGAGATGCTTGATGGCGGCGGGGCCGAGGAGATGGCACCCAGGGCAGCCAGGCGACAGCGGCAGGGCCGTTCCCCCCGGCCGGCTGCTCCCCTCAGCCCCCGGGCCGTTGCCGGGCACCCAGCGAACGCGGCGGGGGGCAGCCGGAGGGGCCAGAGCTGCCCTTCGGCCGCCGCGGCAGCCTCACCTGGGCCCGGCGACCGCCATCAGCCGGGCCTCCCCGGGACCACCAGAGGCGGGGAACAGAGTCACCAGGAGGTAAAGAGCAGCGGGAGTGGCCTGGGGTCCCGGCCTGGCTGCTCCCGGTGCCCGGGGGTCGGTGCCAGGTGGGGAAGAGGGAAGTGTGTGTGCTCGAAGCTCCAGCGTTTGGGTGATTTCTGTCCCTCTGGTGGGGCTGGACCTCGAGTGATGTGTCCAGTTCTGGGCTCCTCGCTGCAGGAAAGAGACTGAAGTGATGGAGCGGGTCCAGTGGAGGGCAACGAAGCTGGTGAGGGGTCTGGAGAAGAAGCTGGGGTTGTTCAGACTGGAGGAGGCTGAGGGGAGACCTTGTCACTCTCTACAGCTCCCTGAAAAGAGATTGTAGAGAAATGGCAGTTGGTCTCTTCTCCCAAGTCACAGGGGACAGGACAAGAGGAAAAGCATCAAGTTATGCCAGAGGAGGTTTAGGATGGATGTTAGGAAAAATTTATTGACTGAAAGTGTCATCAAGCGTTGGAACAGTCTGTCTAGAGAAGTGGTTGAGTCACCATCCCTGGAGGTATTTAAGACTTGTAGATGTCCCGCTGAGGGCCATGGTTTAGTGGTAGTTTTGGCAGTGTTAAGGTTGATGGTTGGACTTGATGATCTGGAAGATCCCTTCCAACCTGGGTGATTCTGTGATTCTATACTTTACTAAGTAAGTAAGTTTACTAGTTTTATAGCTTAGTATCTGACTACTAAGTAAGTAACTTCTTGTTGCTTACAAAAAGGCAGTATGGTTTTTTTTAAAGACAATTTTGTTTCAGGAAAATTATTAAACTTATATTGATTAATCAATGAATTAGTATTAATACTTGATCTCCTACGTTTCTGCTGGCATTTGTGAAGTATGTGTAAAGGATATGGGCTGAACTCAAAGTGGATGATTGAATGGCATTCCTAAGATCTAGCAGAACCATAGTGAGTAAGACTGGAGACTTGAGATAGGCCTATGTAATATGAGGGAATAACTGTAGTGGCAGCCCAGCTTCAGATATATTTTAGCATGAACATTAAGGATCAGATTCTCCATCACACAGAACCCTTCAAAATTAATCTTTTCAAAATGATGCTAGTAGTCTGCATATTCCTCATTTGTGAATAAATTACTTATCATGAAAAACACCCTGCAAGTCCTTGAAAGTGAATTAGAATTCTTTCTTCCTCCTTGTCCTCGTAGGTTGAAGATCTGAAAAATATAAGCCATGAACTAAGGCAACATGTCATACAAATGCTTGATAAGAAGCAAGTGGTTGGAAGTCAAGTGGATAGGTTCACCTGTAAAAATTACCATCTGTATAAAGAACTTGCAATAAGCAAATTCGCTGAGCAGCTGGAAAAAAACTTGCTGTTAAGGTATCTACTTATTAGAATCAATATTGTACAGGGGTGTTTTAATTTTGTTTGCTAATATTATGGAGAACTGTTTTGAGAGTGTTGTGGTTTGGGAAAACCCATAACAATTCATTATTGTTTAGACAATTCTGATAGAACTCAATGATCTTTAATATCCCATCCAACTCTAACCATTCTATAATTCTGTGATTTCATGCTTTCTTTTTTGTTCACTCACCTGAGAGAAACTTAGCTGTTACTGTTTTTCCTAATTCTGGACTGCATCTGAAATAAAGCTTTTAACTGAGTCCCTTCTAGATGAAGTTTATCATTACTAAATAGTATGTTTTCAGTCTAGTCAGACTAGAAAACATGTACAAAATGCCTTTTTGGACTAGCTAAATGAGCTAAAATGCTGGTTTGCACCAGTGATTATAAAAAATTAATGCATCTCTTGCTTGCAATTTTTTATGGTAAATTCAAATTTGACACCAGTGGAACAAGATAAAGAAGCTGGAACACACGGTAAAAATAGTAAAATCTATGAGTTAAACATGTATCCTTAGTATATATGTAGCTAAGAAATCAAGTAATTTCCTCAGGAAATTCATACTTGTACAAGTTAATTTCACTTGCTTTGTTTTCACTTATAACAGACAAGTTATAGAATGAATAAACACATCTTTTAATTTGTAGTTCTGTCTGTAGATGGATGGGAATCCGTTTCTGTTTTGCAGCTATCCTGTAATGATTTTGCTTTTGAGAATTCTAATAATTTTTTTTTACAATGTTGCATATAACTATTTTGAGTATTTTGTGAATCATTTGAAAAACCGAAAGAGGTAACATTTTTTCTTTAAAATTTTTACATTAATATTGTATCTTCCTTAAGGTGTTACAATACTGTTGGAATATTTTGAAATGTTGTAGTTGTAGAAATATTTGCCAGTGGTAAATCCAACTTAAGTCAACATTTGAATTTATTAAGTAGACTCATTCACTTGCTTCCAGTATAAATGGATAGGGAATTTTTAAATGTGTTTAAGATAATATTTTCTTACTGTAATTTAAAGATTTGTCTCAAATTTCAAGGAGGTGGGATGTCCTGGTTGTTTTGTTGTTTTTTTTTATTTCCTATATAAAATATTTGAGTTTATGCCACAATCCTGTGAAGAACCCTCTCTGGAGAAGAAAAGAAAAGTGCTCTGGCCATGCAGAGTTTACTGCTCATTTAGTCTGGAAAGATTTTGTTCCTTCAGCCAGAAAGTTTTGGATTTGAGAGCTAGATTCACTGATAGATTTAGGGGATTAATTAATAACTTTTCAGGGATTTGAAGACCTACTTCTGCATGTGTCTTAACAAAAATAATAAATGTGTTTTTGGGGAATTTAGTATTCCCTAGGTGCTTAAACTTTCATGAGTCCAGGTACTTTCAAGAGATAGACTGTATCAGTGAGGGATTTGGTGTGCAGTTGTGAACTTTGTAATTACAATTCATCTCCAAAATCTATTTTAGGCCCTTACATGACTTTACGGATTTCAACTATACTCATCTGCACATTACTTTGTTTTCATTTCAGAAATTCACCTTTCACGTATCTTAAGCAAACAGAGTGTCCCAGTTTCTTTTATATTTTAAAATTCATTAGATATTCCAAGACACATCTACCTTATTTTTGAACAGATATATTCCAAGTTAATTAACATTTAGCTTTTATGTCCTTTTCTGTCCTGTTTCATCCTTTCTCAATAGACATTCAGACATATTCTGCAATACAACAAAAATGAGAAAATTCATTGAGAAGTTACTTTGAAGTATTAAATGGATATTTTAATTCGATATCTGCTTCATCATAATTTTTTAAGAGTATGTTTATCGCTTTTACACTGAAGTGTTATTCATTATGAAAGTTCTGTTTCAGTGAATGAATTACATAATTTTTGTGCACGCAGGTTATTTTACAAACAGAAGCTGAAATAAAGCAAGAGGAGTCACCTTCAAGGCTTGATACCTTAATTAAGACATTGGAAGAGAACAGAAAATACTATAGAAGTGAGGCTGAGAATTTGCTGTCAGTATTTAGAAACGCATTTTCAAGTCCTAAGTGAACCTCTACTTGCGGCAGCATGGCACAAAAAAATTCATCATTACAGGTGGGCTTGGAAAACACTTTGGAAAGGAGGAATGTATTTTTAAAAATCCTGGTTTATCTTATGCTTAGACACCAAAGCCATAACTACCAGGAAGAAAAACTAGTTGATTATAAACAGAGGGATGCATGAGGTGGGAATGGGCAAATAATGTGAGCTAAACTGCTGCTTTACACTGCATGCATGTATATTACTTTAAATTTATTTAAGTAATAACATGATTGTCAGTACTGTTTATGAGAGACATTTGCTACTCAAATAAATCTGTATTTTAGAAAATGGCATGTATAGCTGGTCTCTGATACTAAGAAATATATTTGTGCAGTCTTGACTGTCCAGAGGTTACTAGGTTGAAGGCTTACTAAATCTTTTCTAGAAATTTTCAAACCAGATGTAATAAGAAAGTATATGAAGTTCTGTTTCTCTACTTTAACCTTATATCACCTTATTCTTTAAGGGAGGGAGTTCTAACCCAGGAATGTGTAAAGTGTTGAGAGAATGTGAAGACCTTAAGTCAACGCTGAAAGAACTTGAGCAACGTGTGGCAGAAATTCAGGATAACTTCAAAGTTTTAACAGCTGAGAGAGACAAAGTTATCGTTCTTTATGATCGGGTAATTTTATTTCTATTTATATGATTAATTATAATAAGGTGATGTGCAAGAAAAAAATGTTGGGTTTGTGTAAAAAAAAGAAAAAAGTGCAAAGCATTTGTTTAAAAAAATAGAAAAAAAGTTATGGAAATTCTACTGTTTGAATCTGCCAGTTAAATACGAGTTTGTAAGTGCTGCCCTGAATTAAGAATTATTTCCTGAATCAAAGAATATGCGCCTAAATATTTACTTCATCTTTTATACTGCAGAATTTCTGGAATACTTTGCATTACCAGCCATATGCCACAATAACGTATTACTTTATCTATTCCATGTTTCTGTTCTGCTGTTTTTGTTTTTTAAAACAGGCACAGAAGGGGATTTTCCAACTTCAGCAGGAAGTTATCAAAAGCCCCAGGAGTCCTAGAGGTACTGCGACAGCTCAAGCTTTGTTAAGACGTGCGGAGATTGAAAGGGACTCAGCACTGTCAGATTTCCGGAGGACGAGTGCAGAACGCAGGAGCCTCAGGGAGCAGTTAAAGGTTTGATTCCATACACACTCCCAGGTTATTTTAACATGAAAACTACTTAGTAAAGTAAATGAGAAGTTGCAAAAAAATTGAGACTTCATTGCATTACATGTATGTGATGAGTTCAGACTTGTTCTATATGTGTTTTCATTGTTGTTGTTATTTGATACAGATTTCCCAAGAGACTTCGTTTTATGAAAAGGCTCATTTGGAACAGAAAATTGAAAAGCTACAAACTACTGTTAAAAACGTAAGGGGAAATAATTATTTGTGGAATTGTAAATTGTAAACAAGTCATGTTCATGTTTAATTCTTAAGTACTAATCTGACTGCTTTCTGTCAGGAAACAGCAGGCTGAGAGTAGAGGATGTTACTTACCAAGACTGTAGCGAGGCTTTTCACACTGTTACCAACAGTGCACAGGTCTGGATGTTACGGTCTGGATGAGTGGGTAGCTGGATGGGGGAAAATTTGATTGGACAGTCAGTCTTTTCAGGTAGCATTCCATGCTACTTGTCCTGGAGAGTGTTAACATGGAGCACCACAGGCATTCGTTCTGAGACCCATCCTGTTTAACATCTTTGCCAGTGCTCTGAAGGAGGTCACAGCATGTATGCTCATAAAGTTTGCAGATGGACACCAAATTAGGGAAAGCTGTTGATCTACTCAAGAGCATGGCTGTAGTCCACAGGAACCATGACAGGTAGGAAGAATGGACAACAGAAACCTTATAAAGTCCAACAAGGCTGAATGCCAAGTTCTGAATTTGAGAAGAAGAGCCACTGGTACCAATGCAAATTGTGGATCAATGGGTTTGGGAGCAGCTCTGCTGAGAAGGCCCTACAGGTCTTGGTATACAGCAATCTGTACATAAGCCAACAGTGTGCCAAGGTGGTAAAGGCTGCCAAGAGTGGACTAGAGCTGTGTAAACAGGACACAGCCAGTAGCTCAAGGGAAGTAATTGTCCTGCTTTACTGAACACTCATTAGACCACATCTGGAATACAGCATCCAGTTTTGCCACCATGGTACAAAAAAGACATTGACGAACTGGAGTGAGTTTAATGGAGGGCTCCTGTGACACCTGTGTTTGGAACACTTTCTCTGTGAGAGGAGGCTGGTGGAACTAGGCTTGTTCCACCTGGAGTAGAGGTGGTTTAAGAGGAACCTAAGTCCTACCTGCCAGTACTCAAGAAGTACTCAAGAAGTGAGAAACAGGCTATTCACAGCAGTGTGTGGTGGAAGGATGAGCAACAATGGACATCAGTTGAAACAAGAAGGGTTCAGGCTGAATACAAAGAAATACTTATTTCCCATGAGGACAGTCGAGTGGTCTCCAACCAGGGAGATTTTTCAAGGCTGGACTGGACAAAGCCCTGAGCAACCTGACCTCAGAGCTAGGCATGCTTTGAGAAGGAATTTAGATCAGAGACCTGATGGAGTCTGTTCCGATACGAATTATCTTATGATTGTGTATTATTAAGACCTCGTGCTCCAAAACCAAATGCAATTGTTCTGTTCTGGCAAGTCCTATTTAATATGGCTTAAGTTACTTGTATGTGCAATTTTTTGCTAAGATATAGTGCTAAACCAGAAAATTAAAACATAAACAAAATTAATATAAATCTTAAATAAATGTACAGTCTAGGTAGAACTTGATTTTTAAATAGAGCTACACTGATTTCTGTAGTGTATCTTTCTTCTAGACCTTATGGCTATAAACTCTGGTCTTCTTCAGCCTTTGAAACCCTACCAAGTTATAAATATAGTTCCAAGGATTATAACATTAAACTGTGTGCATCTGTGATGAAGAAAAGACTGTAAGCTTCATAACTCTGAGTACTCCAAGTAGTAAATTAACTTTGATCACATGCTTGACATGTGATGAGTAGGAATATTGGGAGTAGTCCTGTTGTAGGTACATCGTCTTATTTCAGTTCATTTAGTACCCTTTGAGGGCAACACATCGATTTGAAATTTATGGTGCTAGCATTGAAAAAGTTACTGCATACCAGGGTCTTACTGGCTTATTCTTTAGAGGCCTGAACTTTGGTTATAGTTACTCAGAAATTAGTACTGAAAGAATCAGTAAATGAGGTGAGAATTTTTCACCTTAAAAGACACCTTAAAAAACATTCTTTGAATGTTAAGAATAAGTGTTTGTAATAAAGAAACATATCTATCTCTAAATTGGAGATAGCTTTGCTGGAGCCTGTGCAAAAGGTTTTGGACGAGTTCTTTGGTACAGACCTAAAGACCACTCATGATTGTGACTTGATGATAGAATCATAGAATGGTTAGAGTTGGAAGGCACCTTAAAGATCATTGAGTTCCAGCCCCCTGCCATGGACAGAGACACCTCCCGCAAGAACAGGTTGCTCAAAGCCCCATCCAGCCTGACCTTGAACACTTCCAGTTATGGAGCTTCCACAACTTCTTTGGGCAACCTGTTCCAGTGTCTCACCAATATAGTGCTTTATGTGAGTGTTTTACAGTGATTTCTCTATCCAGTTATCAGCATAGATATATAACTTAGTAGAGGCCTAAAGCCATCATCGAGAGTGTTGTATCCTGAACTAGGATTTCTCCCTTCATATACTCACAATAACGTTTTTTTCTTATGTTTTTTGCACTAAAAACTTTTAATGTCGATCAATGCCAAACATTTTTGTGCCCTTGGGCATAATTACCAACCTAAAATTTACATTAATAAATGAAAATATTCCCAGAGATCTTGATTGTCCTTCAAAGGAAGTGAAAATCATTTCAGCTCTTTGCCAACTACATTCAGTAGACCTGGAGTCAGGCCCTGAGCAAATGAGATACTTGGACATTTTTCCTTCAGTAAAAGATTTGTGCTAAAAACAGAGTAGAATTTGAATTAATAGGAGAAATTCTGTGTATAAATCAGCGTTTTTTCAGCATTTAATGTTTAATTATATTTATAGTTACATAGTGAATGCTTAGGACAGATGTCCAAACTGTCGCTAATGAAAGATGCCATCCAGTCTGTGGAAACTGAGATGAAAAGATTGGCAAAAAGAGCACTGGACTCTGAAACTGAGTTGAAGCGACAGGAAGCTGAATATGCTTCACTTTGGTAAGTAAGAGTATATAATTGCATTAGTTTGACAAGTAACATCAGCCTATGTTTGTTGGTTATCATAACTGTTATATAGCTCAAAGGGAAGGGAATTTATGATAGTTGTTCTTAGGAGCCATCCTTCTTTTTGGAATTTTTTTTTTGTCCTCATTGCTTATTTCTATGTAAACATTCTTGGCTTGTTGATATTACGATAAACTGAAAACCATCTTCAGTGAAAAAGTGAAGTTTACTCTGACTTTGAGTTAGGAGTTTTCTATTAGAAGATGCAGGGATTGATATTTTTTGGTAAATTGCGTATGAATTAATATTTTTTTCCCACTTTTTATTGGTTTTATAGAGGCAAGCCAACACACATAAATTAATGAGTGTGTGTAGTTAGTTTCAGACATCTTTTTCGTAGTCTTGGAGCTTTTTCATGAGAGGAAATAAAACTGAAGCCTTGCATAGGGCCTGCTGCTCAACTGGAGTTCCTAACCATGTTCAGAAACATGGAGTGAGAATGGATTCAACCAAAGGTTTTAGGGAAGAGAGCGTAGGTCAGTGAGTGCAAGATAAAAAGGGATAATTTGCTGACTGGGGGAAAGATCAAGCATGTGTGAAGAGAGATAAGGAAGACTAGATCACAGACTGAACTAGGCTACAGAGTGCAAGAGAAGATACTGTGACTTTGTCCTCTTGTATTCCCTGAAATAAAATAGTTAGGCAAACACTCTCCTAAACTGATGAGTCCTTACAAGTCACTGCTGTAGTCGACACATGGATGTTGTGGTTTTTCTATTGGACTTTGATTGGAGAGAATGCTAGGTGCTAGCATTGCAATGTTATGCTGATACACAATACCTTTCTAAGGATACTATGATTTCTAAAATAACATGAATTCCTTTGCAAAGCCAAGGCTGAGTTATTGCTGTTTTGTTGTCAGATTTAGGAATACTGTAAAAATTGAGTTGTTGAAGATTAGCTGTTGCTACTAAAGGAACTTTTCCCCTTTGAACCAAGTTCTCTTCAGTTTCTTCCACAGTTTGAGTATCATTAATATTACTATATGATTTGAATATATAACTTGAAACAGGTCAAGCATTCCAGTGTATGTCCCAAGTACTAATTTTTATTTTAATAATTTTGAGAAGTTTTTACATCCACCTGTTGTAAAGAGTTCTTCTTACTTCTCTGTGATTCTTTACAGGAGCACTCAAATGTTAATATCCAGAGATTAACATTAATAAAATATCCCAAATAGTCTCAAATATACAGATGAATCATGCTTTTTCTTAACTTTTGCAATTTTAGTGACATTTCAAAAGGGAAAAAAAAGAATTTATGAACTTCTGAATTCTCCTGTTTAATGCTCTGCTTTTCCAGTTCATTGAATGAAAAAACAGAACAGGCTCTTTCAGAGACTCGGCAGAACCTTTCTAAGGTAACACATGAATTGCAACTTACTCAAAAGAAAGTTACACATTTGGATGAAAAAATTGGTGAGTGACATATACAGTTTTTGTAATAGAATTCAATAGGGTAATTGTTATATTACTGCTTCTTTTTTTTTTTTCTTGCAAGTTGAAAGAAATAGTGTTAAATGCAAATAAATATAATTTTGACAGTTTAAAAATTCCAAGTGCAAAACATCTGTTTTCTTTCATTAATGGAAGGTTTTTACATTTTAAAATTACATAATGAAGTCCCTGCAATTAAGTTTTGGTGACAGTACATATATCATCTGAACAATGTGTGTCGATACCAGTGTGCAATTGTCTGAGCACGTCAGTTATATTTATGACCCTCTAAAGCAGTAGTAGCACCTCTCAGCATCATAAGATGATGATGATGATGTGATTATCATCAACATCCTTTGCAGTACATATCCTATATTGTATGCTGCAGCTTTTTTATATTATGGGCGTAAATGAGGTGGATATAGGAATTATTGTTGGTGTAGTGCCAAGGAATATGTTCTCACTTCCAAAATTACAGCTGTATTGTAAGTCTTTTATGATGTTCTATAGAGGCAGTTGACATAATTAGTTCTCAAATGCAGTGGCTGAATTTTTGAAGATATATAAAGCAAACCCATAGCTAATGACATTTAACGTTAGATCTGCCTTGTGCTATCAAAATATCTTGTTTTCTAGTACCTCTGGATTTCAAACTCTGGTTATTTGGGTTTAAACATTTCATTCAAGATGAACCTTTCATTCAAATGAATAACCATTTCATTCAAAGTGAACTTACTGTTTTTTTAATGCTCTGGGTAAGGTTTAAGCCACTCCTGAGAAGGCTAGAGAAAACAATGATTTGTCTACACTAAAATCCACGTATTTTGTTTTAATAGTTTAATACTCCTTGTACAGTAAAGTAGGGATTTAATGGTTGAAAGATGTCAGTCTATTTGTTGTTGTATGCTTTTGATTGTTCTTAGGAAATGTGTCCAAATTAAGCTTATTTTAACCCTAAAAAAAAAAAACAAAAAAACAAAAAACCTAGAAAAAGGGAAAAAAAGAATCAGTTCATTACAGCTGAACAGCAGCTTTTCAGAATTTGGCATCTGAGGTGTCATATCATCTGATTGAAGCATGTTCCAATTCATTAGGATTTTTCATTACTGTGAGTCAAGTCCAGGCAAAGAATCTTGAAATTAATGGAGGCTGTCTGTATTGTGCTATTATCCTGTCACCACAGGGACAACAGCAGAATATGCTGAAGGAGAGGAACATAGCAGAGCATAGGTGTGATGAGACAAAGTGCTGAGAGAAGAAAGTTGAGAGGTTTTAACTGCAGGATCAATAGGCAGGAGAAGTAAATTCAATAAAGAGCCAGGAGACAAGAGAAAAATAAGGATATTAGCTGGACAAGAATTTGCAATGAGGCAGATTGGTTATCAAGGGGTATTGTAAGTAGGAAGCAGCAAGATTTGGAGTCGGTGAATTGAGAAACAGAGTGTGGATGTGACACCAGGGAAAGCTGGGGCAATGCAAAGAAATCAGAGACTGAAAATTAATGAAGTGAGAGGAGGGAGTAAAGAAACATCTGAGACATCCAGCGAGGAGAGCTCGTATGAAGTGTTTAAAGAGACTGGAAAGATCTTAAAATGGGATCACTAGTTCGGAGATTGTGGGTATAACTTGGAACTATTGGACATGCACCATGAAACTGTGAGCAGCTATACACACAGAGTATTTAGGGCTTGGACAATAAAGTTGAAAGCAGGAGAAAGATTGGAAGCAAAAGGAGTTTGAGAGAGAAAATGTGGATTAGGATTGATAGGGAAGGAGCCCAGAATGAGAAACCTTAAGACTTGGGGCTGACCAAAGTGAAGAGAAAGGATGAGCAGCTAACAATATCTTCTTGGAGAGGTAGAATTGGAGAATTGCCAATCCTGTTCAACTTGCTGTCCACCAGGACTCCCAGCTTTCCTGCCAGGCTGATTTCCAACTGGGTTGTCCAGCCACTTGTGCCCTGGGATTGTTCATCCCCAGGTGCAGGACTTTGCACTCCTCTTTCTTGAACTTCATGAGGTTCCTGTTAGCCCCCATGTCCAGCCTGTTGAGGTCCCTCAGGATGGCATCACAACCCTTTGGTGTATCAGCCACTCCTCCCACTTTTACATCATCAGCAAAATTCCTGAGGGTATGCTCTGCCCCATTATCCAAATCATCAATGAAAATATAAAACAGGACTGGACATAGTATTAATCCCTGTGTCACACCACTAGTTACTGGCCTCCAATTAGGCTTTGTGTCACTGATCACCACCCTCTGCGCCTGGCTGTTCAGGCAGTTTTCACTCCACCTCACTGTCTGCTCATCCAGTCCATATGTCAACAGCTTGTCTATGAGTATCTTATGAGAGTGTCAAAGGTCTCATTGAACTCAAGGCAGACAACATCCACTGCTCTCCCCTCATCTATCAGGCCAGTCATTTCATCGTAGAAGTTTGTCAGGTTGGTCAAGCATGACTTTTCCTGG
Organism: Thinocorus orbignyianus; assembly: GCA_013400375.1. Classification (NCBI taxonomy): domain Eukaryota; kingdom Metazoa; phylum Chordata; class Aves; order Ciconiiformes; family Thinocoridae; genus Thinocorus; species Thinocorus orbignyianus. Next base: position 689,387 of record VXBW01007406.1, read on the forward strand.
GTGAAGCTATGCTGCCTACAACTGGTGACCTTCTTAGAGTCAGAGAATACAATCATAGAATGGTTAGAGTTGCAAGGGACCTTAAAGATCATCAAGTTCCAACCCCCCTGCCATGTGCACGGACACCTCCCACTAGAGCAGGTTGCTCAAAGCCCCATCCAGCCTGGCCTTAAACACTTCCAGGGATGGGGCATCAACAACTTCCCTGGGCAACCTGTTCCAGTGCCTCACCACCCTCACAGGAAAGAACTTCTTCCTAATATCTAATCTAAATCTCTCCTCTTCCAATTTAAACCTATTATCCTTTGTCCTGTCACTACACTTCCTGACAAAGAATCCCACTTCAGCTCTCCTGTAGGCTCCCTTCAGATATTGAAAGGCTGTAGTAAGGTCTCCCCAGAGCCTTCTTTTCTCCAGGCTGAACAGCCCCAGCTCCCTCAGCCTGTCCTCATAGGAGAGGTGCTCCAGCCCTCTCATCATTTTTGTGGCCCTATGCTGGACCCATTCCAACAGGTTCATGTCCTTTCTATGTTGAGGACTCCAGAGCTGGATGCAAGACTCCAGGTGGGGTCTCACAAGCGCAGAGTAGAGGGGGAGAATCACCTCCCGTGACCTGCTGCTCACACTTCTTTTGATGCAACCCAGGATACGGTTGGCTTTCTGGGCTGCCGGTGCGCACTGCCAGCTCATGTTGAGCTTTTCATCCATGAGCACTCCCAAGTCCTTCTCCTCAGGGCTGCTCTCAGCCATTCTCTGTCCTTCTTAGCAGGTTCCAGAGCAATAGATTCAAAATTATGGTGTGGAAATTTGAGTGTCTTTCATCTTGTGTTTTGAAATAGGAAGAAATTCTGTGAAAAACTAGAAAGTGAATATATGCTATGGAGTCCCTGAAAGACTGAGCTAGAGATTATTTTGCTTTTAATGTTTTGTCTCCTGGAAGTGGTTCATAAATCTCTTTAAATCAGCACCCTTACACTGATATTTAAAGAGTAATTTGCAACCTGCATAGTTTTTATGAGATGTAAGTTTCACTGTGAGAAGGGTTTCTGCGTTTCTCCTCTGTGAATTCAGTGTATGTAGATCATATAAGGATTGATTCTCTGACCATTTAAAGTTAAATGTAGTGTGTAACACCTTATTACCCGAATGCAGTTAAGGAGAGACATCTTTTAGACTTTGATTTTGTAGGCCATGGTTTGCTTTTTTCATTATTATCTTTGGAATTTTAAAGTGGTGTTGAATTTTAAAAGTGTATTACTCCTATTCATTTTTACGTGAAGTTCATTTAAATAAATAAAAATGTATTTCAGAAAAACTGGTTAATGTCAAGATATAATATCTTTTATTTCATCAGTCATTGCACACTGTAGTCTACATACCGCTTTTGTCTATTGTAATGCTGCTTAAACCTTTATTGTTACAGTACCTGAGAGAGTTATTTTTAATGATCTAAGCATTTGTTGTTTAAAGATAGATTTGTTTTGAGCCATGTAATTTGAAGCCTCGATCTAAGGAAGAATGCAGTGCTCTAAGTTTTAGTCAGATCATTGTAGAATTCAATATTCTCATGGCGGCCAAGAAGGTATACAGCAGGCTTGCTACCCTGGACCTCAGGAGAGCAGACTTTGGACTCCTGAGAGAACTGATTGGCAGGGTAGCGTGGGAAAAAGAACTGGAGGGGAGAGGAGCCCATGAAAGCTGGCTAGTGTTCAAGGATCACCTCCTCCAGGCTCAGGAGAGGTGCATCCCAAAAAAGAAGAAGGCAGGCAAAACAGCGAGAAGACCTGCGTGGATGAATAAGGAAGTATTAGATAAGCTTAAAATCAAAAAGGAGGCCAATAGAGGGTGGAAGCAAGGACAGGTGGACTGGGTGGAATATAGAGAAACTGTCCGAGTGGCCAGGAACCATATCAGGCAGGCAAAAGCCCTAAGGGAACTGAATCTGGCCAAGGACATCAAGGACAAAAAGAAAAAATTCTATAGCTATGTCAGGGAAAAAGGTAGGACTAGGGAGGCTGTGGGCCCTCTCTGGAAGAAAACAGGAGAACTGGCCACCCAGGAT
>VXBW01007406.1:692218-707923 GCA_013400375.1 Thinocorus orbignyianus
CAGAGGGCCACAAAGATGATCAGAGGGATGGAGCACCTCTCCTATGAGGACAGGCTGAGGGAGCTGGGGCTGTTCAGCCTGGACAAGAGAAGGCTCTGGGTAGATCTTCGAGCAGCCTTTCAGTATCTGAAGGGAGCTAAAGGAGAGCTGGGGAGGGACTCTTTGTCAGGAAGTCTAGTGACAGGACAAGGAGTAACAGTTTTAAATTGGAAGAGGGGAGATTTAGATTAGATATTAGGAAGAAGTTCTTTACTGTGATGGTGGTGAGGCATTGGAACAGGTTACCCAGGGAAGTTGTTGATGCCCCATCCCTGGAAGTTTTTAAGGCCAGGCTGGATGGGGCTTTGAGCAACCTGCTCTAGTGGGAGGGGTCCCTGCCCATGGCATCGGGGTTGGAACTTGATGATCTTGAAGGTCCCTTCCAACTCTGACCATTCTATGATTCTATGATTTATGTTTCAAAAAGGTACATGCTTTGGTATTTTCTTAAGGGGAGCTTTTGCCATGTTCTTTTATGCTTTAGAAGTGTATAAAATAATTTTTATTTCAAATGGGATAAATTAATAAAAATGAGACCTTTTTGATTGTGTCCAGATGACTTTTCAAGACAAAGTCTTGTGCAGCAAGAGGAGATCCATGCTCTGAGACAAACAATTGCACAACTTAATAAAGAGAACGAAACTTTGCAAAACTGTGTGGAAGAAAGAGGGGAGAAGATTGCTGCTTTTGAGCAAAGCCTGGCAATGAAAGTATGTTTTAACATGTTAATAGTCACAAAAGATAAATAGGGAAAGAATCTGTTGGGTCATCACACCTATCTCATATAGGTATCTGCAGCAGTTCTCAGTGTTGAGCTAGTTCTGCTCCAGTTTTAAGGCAACAATGAAACTCACATTGACTTCAACAGCAGTAGGTTTGAGCAGTGTTGAACATCTTACATTTGATGATTTATGTGGTTTATACTTACAAAGGGAGGAGACTTTGAAGTCTCCTGAAGCTGAGAAGAGTAAATTAGCCAATAAAGTATTTTGTTTATCATAAAATTTAGCCTGGGGGCTAAATTTGGTCCTTGGGTCCACTGATGGTAGAGATGCAGGGTGCCAAATAATATTGCCTTTGTTGTCATTGAAGAAGCATCTGAATTATATCCTTTTCACCTTAAGTTACTAGTTCACCTAAGAAAATTGCATCAGTTCATTGCCCACTGTGAATTCAAAGTTCGTAATGAAGCTGCTTAGTTCTCAGCTCTGAAACTTTGTTTTTCACTTCAGTTTCAGTCACCTCGATATTGATTTAGGATAAAATAAAGAAGGTACTTTTTTAACTGCTGTGATCGGTAACTCAAGAAATTGCACTGATTTCTAAGAAAGTTTTAAAGCAAATATACGGCACAAGAGGCTATAATCATTTGCTGCAAGCACTGACTTTGCATTTTAAAAACTGTAAATTGTAAAATGGTGTCCATTTTGGAGAAGAGATGGCTGTGTCTCCCCTCTTGTGTCTCAGTGTGGAAGACATTTCCTTAGGCCAGCCGTGCTTTTTTTAATATCTGTGTCCAAAGACAAGGGAGTAAAGTGATATACTTTGTGCTACCCCCTTTATGGTAATACAGTGACAGAATTCTTGCTTTTTCAGTTGCAAACTATCAGACTCTGGTAGTTTATTCATTGTAGAAAAGCTGTGATAACTTATCCAATAGACAGAAGACATCATTTAGTTTTGGGAGTGTGATCCAATGCTACTTTTAGAATGACAAAGAATTACAAATTTTACATAAAGTTTTATATTCTGCAGAAGACAATAATATTTGTTACTTTATTTGCCAAATTAGATTATCAGAATTTTCAGCTCTAAACAGTACAGGATGAAAATTGGAAAACCACAATCTATTTTGCATTAAATAGTTAAATTAATCAGCTAGCAGAATAAAAGAAAAATACAGATAATATTATTTATTTTTTTCCATTTATACTGAGGAGTGATGAGAGATTTATTTTAATTTTATATTTCTTTTCAAGGAGAAAGTCATTTCAGATTTCCAGATGATGTTTTCTGAGATGGACCATTCCGCAAAGTAAGGATAAAATGTCAAGAATGTTATTAAATGTTATTAATTTATAGCATTAATTCAAAAATTAAATCATAGGATGTGCTAGTGGATAAATGTTTTTTTACTCTATTAAGTATTAAAATGTCACAACTTTGTTTCATGACTTGCAAGCTTAAACCACTGGAAAAGCTTTAACTTTTATTAGGTTGGGAAATGTTGTCATAGCTGAAGTTTTTTTCATTTGCTGCATAGAAGGTCTTCTGCAACACTCGATGCCTGTAAGAAAGATATCACCAGTTTGCATCAACAGCTACAAGAAACCAGAGAAGAACTTGCACAGACTAAGAGGAACAAAGAATCATTAGCTCAGGAGAATGCCAGATTACAACAGCACATTTCTAATATTGAGCAAGAAACCCAGGTATATTTGTAACAGAGAAACCTTGACTAAAAAGGAAAATTGTATATTTTTCAAGTAGTGCATAGAATTGTTAGGCCCTCATCTGAAGTAAATCCACAAACTAGTTTTTAAGGTCATTTTTCAAATTCTCAATTATTCCTTCTTGCTCAGCTCGCTTGTATGAAGAGGACCAGCTATTCTTACGTCATGGTTTGGATTGTTATCTTGAGCAACAGCTAATTAATGGGTTTTTTTACAATCTTCACTGTGGCAGTTATAACCATTACTTATATGGAAAAGTACTATAAAAAATGCAGCAAGTATTTCTTGCACTGTGCTGTGCCTAGCCCGGAGCACTTACAAGCTTATGAACTTGACTTGCTAATAATTTAACATATAACACATTTTAATAAGGTTCAAAACTATGGATAGTATTATGTTTATTTACATTCCTTTAAAGTGGCTTTTGCATGGAAGATGCTGGAAATACTTGGTTATAAGACAACATTACATTATCTACTGTGTTACTAATCTGTGTGCAGTTACTGTTGAAAGTAGTTAAAATACTTAAAACTGAAGTGTTGTCTCATACATGCACAGTGTTCATGTGTTTTTCAAGCAGCTAGAAATTAAGCCTAATGCCTGCAGTAGTTCATCACTGTGTAATGTTCTGGGTTTTCTCCTTTTTGTTCAACCTCCTGCCTTCATCTAAGTTTTCTAATACTTGCTCTTTCTTCTCTGCACTTCTTCTACTGCTTAGGATATCTTTGTCTTTGAAAATACTTTCTGCTCACCTGGCTTTCTCTTCCTGTAGAAGCGCTACCCAGTTTTGAAGGAGCAGGTTAACTTCACGTGACTTTAGCTGTATAAAAGTTTTAAGTTATTGAGACTCCCTTTTAAGTTGAGAAAAGTTTTCCAGAAGGAGGTTCATCTCATCCCAGCTTTTAAAGTAATTCCTTTTACCTGTGTCTCTCCCTTCATCATAGAGGAAGCGTAGCTAACTAGTTTAGATGGGCTGCCTAATTCTGTGCTGCGAAAATTAGGTGAGACAGCTCACATGCTAAATAACTCTTCTCTCAAAACCATAGGCAGTATATACAAAACTGGGAATGTACCAGAACAAGCTTGATGACATGAAGTTGAGATCCCAGGATACAAACACAGATATTGGCAGGCTGAAGGACCTACTGGAATCTAAAGTGGGTATATGGACTAAACCTATTGTTTTAACTAAAAATGAAATTTTAACCATACTTCCATGGAAGAATTTGCTTCCTAGCTGAAACTTATTTGCGTTCTACTAACATGTTTTTAATAGCTTGAACACGTTTTCTTAGTTGTTTTTGCAGTATACAAGGAAGTCTGTTTCAGAGTGGTTTTGTATATGTGCATGTGTCTGTTTGTTAAACTTAAGAATTTGGACTGTGAATAATACAGAGACGTGGGACTCTTGTCTTTGGGATTAATAGTAAAAAAATAATAACAATTCTGCAATATATTGCAATGCCTCATATTTGTCATGTTAATTTAGCCATCTTTAACAGCTGTCTTTTGAGCATTAAAATGCAGCCATCTTGAACAAAACACTGGTTCCTGAGAAGTCTCTCGAATGTTTTGGGTAAATGGCAAAGTTTTCAAGGGAAGGAGAACATCCAGCACCATGACATATCCAAAGACCTATAGATACCTCTATTTTGTAAAGCTTGCTGTGAATTATTTAACTAATATGCTTTGTATTTTAGGAGATAGAGAACTGCAGGCTTTTGGAGAATTACCATAAAGCCTGTGAACAACAAGAATACTGGGAAGAAAAATGCAATCAAGCAGAAGTAGATTGTATCTCTGTTAGATCGACACTGATCAGTGTGGAGTCCGAGAACCAGAGGTTGAAAGAGAAAATCGACTCCCTTGAAACAGAAGTGGAGCGAGTAAGTTGAAATTGTGCTTTCCATAGTTCACCCTTGAAATGGTCAGGTAGGATTTTAAGCCTGCAGCTGTTTAAAATTATGTTTAATGCCACTTCTTAATGCCATACTTGCTACAATGAACTGTATGGAGTTGAGTTTATTTAATAATATGACTAAATTTCCATTAGTCACTCTTGGGAAAAGATAGAATATTTCAAGTGAAAAAAAGAGTTCTAAAATGCTCTCATATTTGGATTGACCAAAGGCATAATGTCACACACAAGTCCTCAGCATACCTTGTGCTTTGTCACCTGCTATGTTCCTGTCCCTGCTTTTCTTCCTTCCAGCTTTTCAGCCTTCTTTTCAGTGCTTTAGGTGTCCCAGAGATCCTCTTCCCCCTTGAAAACCTGAAGAACTTAGGGGACATGCACAACATGGCTTTGCAAATAGATTATGAATGTATAAACTATCTTCTGGGTTTGGGTTGTTACCATTTTCATTGCAGATCATCTCTGCTTCCTGCATCTCACATAAGCTACTCAGGATCACCTGTGCACGTTAGATACTCAGGAGACACTTCCTGCTGTTCAGGGAATGGGTGAGAACAGTAGCAAAGCAGTGCAGGAAGGTTGTGTGGGTCTAATCTGAAAATGGAATGGAGCCGATGGCAGAACTTTGAACCTTATTAGCTCTGCAGAAGGAGCAGAACTCTAGGAACAGAGTTTAAAATGTCAGTAGCTGATTTTGTTGCCAGAAGCTAGAGCTCTTCTCTTCTAGTTTTTATATATGGAAGTTATTTAAAGAAATAACTTTGAAGTTTATTCTGGAGTAAATGACTGCTGCTTCTTGAAATTCACCACAATGACATAGACATACTTTTGTATGATTTTGGAAGCAGTTTTAAATCTTCTTTGCAGTAAAGATTTAATTATGTGATACTCCTGTACTGTAGTTGTTAACAACAGAAGCAGCATACAAGTCTCAGATTTCTACCTTAAGCAAGTCTCTTGTGAAAATGGAGAGCTTCAAAGATACATCATGAGAGAGTCCTTATACTTGCAAATCTCACATGTACACAAGAACTTTTCATCAAACTACATGCAGTCATAGAATGATTAAATAAATCAGCAGTTAACTTACACAGCTGAGAAGGTAGAAAGCTTATGTGAAATATATTAGAAAAATAAGTTCATGTTAACATTATACTTTTAGGATCTAAACCTACTTTGGGATCTAGAATGATCAAAGAAATCCCAGTTGATGATTAGTGTTTCAATTTTTCAAATTGAAATGTTTAAATGTTTTCCTTAGGGGCTTACTCCTCAAAGGGTGGATGCTGTATACTATTTGAAAAGCTCAGTGCTTTCCAAGGATTTACTATGAATACTCAAAAGTCAGAACTCAAAATTACCGGCTGTTTTCTTGAAAAATATCTTGGATTTTACATCTAGTCACTAAGTAAGCAGAGTAGCTGGAGTAGTTTATTAGTAAGGAAACCTGACATGGACTTCAAAATGCTTGACTTTTAGGAAGTATCAATATCTCCTTAATAATCTCTCCTTAATTTGCCTTGACGATAAATTTCTGTTGACCTTGATTTTTTACAAAACCTACAAAATTAATGTTTGATGGGCAAATCTTTAAAACATCAGGTTGAATAAACTCCAGGTTGGATAAACTGATGTTTTCAGTATGACTCTATCACTGGCCTGTCCATTCTCCACTCCAGCTGAGATAATTTCTTGCTCTGTACAGGATTCCAGCATTCTCTTTTGACCTTTATGCCTTTTCCATATGCCGCGGGTTTGACAGTTGGATGTTTGCCCCAGCCAGAAGTGTCCAATGTCTTTTGTATGCTTGTGGAATCCTCTACAATGCTTTTGATAGGGAAGATTTCCAGCATAAGGTGTTTGTCTAAAGCTTTTGTAAGATTTAATATGACTAAGCCTTCCTGGATCCTTCTGGGGGATTGTCAGTGAAGAGACTTGCTGGGACTGTGGAGAGCAACAACAGTTTCCATAGAGAAAAATGCAGAAATTCAGTTGGAGAGCTGGAGAAAAGTCTGAGGTTGGGAAATTTTCACCATTTTTTTTTCATACTTTTCAACCAGTGATTTTTCATCAGCCATGTATAACCTTCAGATAGGGCTCTTTTTTTACATGGTATTCTAATGCAGAAATCTCCAGTACTAGATTGCAGCATACATACATTCAGAAGTGGAAATTAAATTTGATGCTGAATATTATTTTTCTTTCAGTGTTTCTAGTAGTGTTTATTTTCCTATAGTTTATACTGTCTACCGTTTTCAGTATTCTTTTGTTCTGAAATACCGAAGTAGAATATCAAAACTGTTTATAGGCAAAGGAACTAGATTTTCAATTGACAGTTAGTAGAAAATTGGATCTTTCAGACTGAAGATACCTTATAGTTTAGCTTGGTAAGTCAAAATCATTTGAGTTTTGCTTCAGAAAGTGAAAAAGGCTTTTTTCTTTTTTGTGTGTCCTCGCCTCCCTTTTTCTTTTTTGTTTTCTTCTTTTTTCCCTGTTGGCCTGTGACCTTAGCTCTCTCAGTATTTGTTTTGAACACACAAATGGTTATCCTCTGAAAATTCTGAAGAATGTGCTGGAGAGGTGAGGTGTTTGGCAAGATGTCTCAGTTCATAGATTTACTATGACCTTTGGGTGAGCATTATTGTGCTAAATGTAAACTAAGTTCGAGTAAAACACTGATAGAAGTATTTGCAGTACCTTAAATGGACTCAGTTAGACATACTAAAATGCATACATGAAAAGATGAAGAAAAATGCCATCTAGCTTGTTTACACTAAGATTAGAACAGACAGTTTTTTGTGTCTCTGTAGCTGACTCAATACAGATTGTCCTGACTCACCATCTTTCTGTTTGTTGGGTTGGGTTTTTTGGGGGGTGAGGTGGTTTGTTTGTTTTGATTTGTTGGTTTGGGGTTTTTTTTCCTCTTTTTATGTAGTTATGACTCAGGTACATCCATTGCTCCTTGTTCAGTGGAACATACCGGGTTTCATGGATATTATTCTTTTTTAGGTTTCCCCAAGACAGATAGATGCTTAATCTCATTTTGGATTTTATTCATTTTCCCTTCCCTGCCAAATTTATTCTTGATGCTTCTTTAAGCAAAATAAGTGTAGTCTTACTCTGCTGGAGACCCAGATATTGGTTTGTTATACCACATGTCATTTCCCGCATGCAAATGATTAATCAGTAATTTCTTGCCTCAACAAAACACAGAAGTTCCCTCCTCTTTTTAATGATTCTGTCTACAGTCTATATCCCCGTTGTTCCATATGTTTAACAGCATTTTGTCTTTTCTACCAAGTACATTTATATTCTGATATATACATTGGGTGAATTTATAAATCTGACACAGGATTTTGAATGAGGACAAATGTAACACTAATCATGAGTGGACTGAGAGTGAATTTTGGTCATACATCCCAGACTTCCTTTTTTCTTTTTATCTCTCTCTCTTTTTTTTCTTTTTCTTTTTTTTTTTTTTAAGAGTACCATAATAGATAGATAAAACTTTAAAACCTTTGTTTAGCTGCAGAGCAACAATGCGTCATCCAATGCTGAAATAGAGCTGCTGAGATTAGAACTGGAAGAAGAAAGAACATCTATGGGAAACCTGGAAGCTTTGCTTGCAGCCAGTCGTGAAAATGAGTATCAGTCACAGAGAGAAAAAGAAGACAAAGACGCTGAAATACAGCATCTCAGGGAACAGCTTGCTTTAGCAGAAAATAATCTGTGAGTAAATGACCAGGAGAATATTGCAAGTTTTTCATTCTTCCCAAGTGTATATACACACAGATGGTTTTATATCTAGATGCATTTACAAATGGCTAATGTAGTTTGGTTACTTTACCAGCAGAAGATACCAAAAAACTACTTCTGATTCCTCAGCTATATCCTAATAGTCTTTTCTGTGTACTGTTATATTTTACTCAAAAAAACTTTCTTAATCTCAATTGCATGGTATAGATTCCCTTTTAATTTTGGATAATTGTATCTGGTAAGATACTTGGAGGATTATAGTTGATATCTAATTGAACTGTGTGGACTTTACAGTGCTAGGCAGAATCAAGATTTAACTCAGCTGAGAAACAGAGTGACTCATCTAGAGCTGGATGTGGATTTTGCCAGAAGACAGCTGGCAGCTGAGCGCTTTCAAAGGCAAGTATATGTTTTTGTATTGTGCTCCCTGCACCTAACTGGGGTAACAAGCAATATAGTACTAAGATTTAGGCTCATCAGTAAAGTAAACAGACAAGTTTGGTTTTGCTTAGCTGTACATCTTCTGAAGGCTATTCATGCCACTGAATTCAGCCTGTGTAGCTGTTATACATGCTGTCTGAACTAGTTGTCCAACTAGTTGGCTCCCTTTATAGCCACTGGAATAAGACACTGAGATAATCCACCCTCTAGAATTCCTTGTTCTAGGGTGGGATGGATCATTTTCCTGAAGATGTTCGTGGGTCTTCACTCATTTATAGAGATTCTTGTCTTGATCTGTAGTGAGAGTCCAGGTGACTAGCTGGCTACACAAGTAATTTATAGACTACTAGTTCTGCAATATAAAGGGTTATCTTTTGGGTACACTTGTACTGGAGAACTCATCCAGGTCAGAGCATTGCCTTGAGAGGTCCACACAACTGTGTACTTGTCCATACACTTTAATTGTTAGTACACACTCTGGAATGATATTAGCCCTACCCACCTGCCTCCTCCCAGGTACTGCATGGAGCACAGAAGGTACTAGGGATGGTTTCCAAATGGCAGCATGGCTAAAGTAAATCTTTTTATTTTTTTTTTTTAATGGGAAGAGGATTTAACAATATGTGGATGTATTGAGGTTAAAATATTATCATTATGACCGTGTCAGGAATTATTTTGGGTATGTAAAAGAGATGACTAAAAGAAGCAGAGTGATGTGACTATAGCCCAGGTTTGAGAATCAGGTGCCTTGATTAATTGTAGTAAATTATGTTGCTGATACTCTGTTCTCTTGTAGGTAAGGATTAAGGTTTTGGAGGGGGCATCTCTATACCTGGTGTTAGGTCTTTTAAAGATGGATTTCTTAAATGTCTCAGTGCATGTTTCAGTTTCAAACTGGATTCTCCTTTACCCTGAACTCATGGTAAAAACTGCTAAACTTTTGGGCTAGATGTGCAAGCCAGTTCAAAGGGTGGCACTATTTGTGCTTCTTCAGCTGCACAGAATGAGCCACATGGGAGTACCTTTGTGTTAAAAGAAACTCAATCTTCTTCAGATGGTTGTTTCTCTACTCCCCCATTGTGAGTGCATCCATCTCGTGGTGTATGGGGTACTCCCTGGTAGGGGCTCGCTAGTGTTTTTTCTTGAAGTATTCAATGACAGAAAGTTGAATCAGCCTCCATACTTAATCTCTTCTCCTAGTTAAGGATAATTTGTTACTTGCTTGGTCGTTTATAGCTGCAATAATATTAACACTTAGTTTACAGATGGTAGCAAAATGGATATTAGAGCGAGCCTTTCTGAGGCAAAAATCGACATTTTTCATAGAATCATAGAATAGTTAGGGTTGGAAGGGACCTTAAAGACCATCGAGTTCCAACTCCCCCCATCCCTCCCCCCCATGGGCAGGGACCCTTCCCACTAGAGCATGAAGCACTTCATGCTTGAAGATAATTTCTCTTCAAGAGAATTACAAACATAATTATCTGACTTGTTTTGGAAAGAACAAACCTAGTTTTCATTATGCAGTTTGAAAGTCAGTTGCAAAAACAACATGCAGAAATCTTAGAGAGCAAAGACTGAAATGTTCTTGTCCAAAAATTTGAGGCTGACGTTAGATTTAGCTGTCTTTGAAAGGCTAGAGCTTTTTCCGTAAAATCAAAACAGTGTCCCTTCAATGTCCCACAAAGGTTACAAGCACTTTATTTCTTTTCTGTTTTTCCTCAGAAAGTCATGTTTTACAAGAGCAGGTATCTATCTCTTTTGCTTGGAGGGAAAAGGATTAAAGCTCCAAGCTGGCTTCCTACAGCCAATCTGTATTTCTGGTAGTGGCAAGTGAAAACCAGAAGATTAGCCGGAGAGGAAAAATACTATCATTAAAGTTGATACAGTGATAGTGTATAATGGAAACAGGAGATGTCACTACTGACTGGGTTTTTTCATTGACTGCTTAAAAGGGTGGATAGATGATATTCTTGTTCTAACACTGACTTATCTAGTCATATTGATTTACTGCCTTGGTGCAGAATGAAATAATGCCTTGAATTAGGAGGTGGGAGTGCCAACACTGTCAGACCTTGAATGAGCACTAACACAGGGATACTAGGAGGCTTAATCCGTACGTCTGGGCTTTTCTTTACCATACAGAAAAAGCACCTCCCCATCTCTCCTACCGTCCTGACTGTGGAAGCAGTTTGGACTCATGTGGAAACAACAGGCTTGATGTATTGTCCTGTTCTGGCTGTAGTGACCAAGCACAGGCAGTGACTTTCAGAGACCCCTGAACAACCCCACTTACAATTTGCGTATCTTTTTATCCCTTTCTATTTCTTGACCCTCCTTTTTGCTGCCCTTTTACCTCCCTTTCTCTGCCCCAGTCTCTTCCTAAATCAAAAACTTGCCCATGGTTGCTTTTCCCTGTTGGTCATAGTTTTGCTACATTCATACCCAAACTTGGTATTCTACAGGGGGATGTGAGAGCTGCTGCACTCTGACTTCCCACCATTGCCAGCACCATCTTGTCCATTAAAGACAGTACAGCATGTGCATAGTAAAACCCTTAAAAGCAATAATGCAAGCAAGACTAGCAGGAAACATAACTAAGTCTGGTTCCATAGTCTTTACTGCATATATGACACCTTCCCAGGCACAAGGTTGTGGGATGTTGGTAGGTAGGTGGAAGACTGTTACCATCTCCCCCGGCTCCTGCTGCTATAGGGAGCCCTTTTCTTACCTGTAGATTCAGATCTGTGAGCTGATAGGTCTGGATCTCATCCCTTTCCTGCAGATTTTGGTGATCTGTTTCGGTGACATGCTCCATAGATAGGTCTATGGTAATGGTTAAGTCACACTGGAGTCAGTTTAAATTCAACAGCAGATCAATAGCATAGGGGCAGTCCCAGTTACACTTCATTTGCCATGTTTTGGGCAACTTGGAGTCCTTTGTCTCCAGCCTAGGTCAGTGCTATCCTCCCAATACACCCATTCATTTATAATGAACCATTGTTCAGTTTTTACTGGATTTGTATGTTGAAAGTTAGGAGTTGGTGTAGCCACCCTTCCTAGTAGTTTCCCAGTCCAACACAGACTAGATTCTCCTCATGTAAACAACTGGCATCCTGAAATCAGGATCCCAGATGAGTATCTACCTCTAAAATTTTCCAGTGTATTACCCAATCCCACCTGCTTCCTCCCCATACTCCCAGATGCAGGAGTTACCCAGATTCTTTAGTGATTGTCCTTATGTTGCAGACTTGTGAATAACCTTCAAATTAGGCTCTTCATCCAAAGAAATTTTTATAATTTTTAGGGTTTAACCTGCAGCAACCATGGCTAGCTTCCGTCTTTTACAGAAAAAAAAAGAAACAGTGGATATGCAGAACTATATTTGAGTAAGGGAGTACTTCAGAAGAGTTATTGATCTGTCTTTTGGAGAAGTATATGATGAACACCATGTCTCCTTTTAAAATAACATAAAATAAAATAAGCTGACAATATTTAAAAACAAAAGATTGTAATGACTACGAGATAATTTAGAGGATTTTTGAAAAGTGCATAGTCTCACTGTAAAATAATGTTCATTTAGGGAACGTGCTATGCGGGAGTGCCGATGCCAGAATCGTGCAGTCTTGTATCCATTAAGCTCTTCGTTAAGATCATCATCACTTGAACGTTCCAGTTTTCAACCTGATTGGACCCTGGAGTCACACTCTATGTCAAGACCATCATCACCTGGACGTTCCCATTCTCAACTTCCTGGTTGGACCCTGGAGTCACACTCTATGTCAAGACCATCATCACCTGGACGTTCCCGTTCTCCACTTCCTGGTTGGACTCTGGAGTCACACTCCATGTCAAGATCATCATCACCTGGACGTTCCCGTTCTCCACTTCCTGGTTGGACTCTGGAGTCACACTCCATGTCAAGACCATCATCACCTGAACGTTCCCGTTTTCGACCTCCCGATTGGACTCTGGACTTAAACTCTACGTCAAGGCTATCATCACCTGAACGTTCCCGTTTTCAAACTCGTGATTGGACTCTGGACTGGTCCCTGGATGGATAAGTGATTCAACACCACCAAAGTTCCAAACATTGAAGGTAAAAAAAATAAAATAAACGTGTGAACTCTGCTATTTTTTTGTTGAAATATTGACTGAATTTCACAGAATTACATTGCTCCAAGAAAAGTTACAGGAAGATTCAGGACCACAATCTTTTGGCAATGCTCCTTCTGTTTTGTTTTATTGAGCTGTATCAAAACTATAGGGTTAAAAGGAACTACTTGCACTGGGATGCTATACTCATAAGTTCTTAAAACCGTAATAGAAATAATGGTGTAGAAAATCTCTACTTGTCTTGACAGCATTTTGCACAAGTGTAGATGTAAATATTTTCATTTTTCCTCCATAAAAGCTGTTAACCATCCAGCCTTTCTTCTCTAGTAGTTTTCAGGATAATTTTGGTGCATTTTTTAAAAGAAACATCAATGCATTCGAAAAGTCT
The DNA here is from genome assembly GCA_013400375.1 of Thinocorus orbignyianus. Classification (NCBI taxonomy): domain Eukaryota; kingdom Metazoa; phylum Chordata; class Aves; order Ciconiiformes; family Thinocoridae; genus Thinocorus; species Thinocorus orbignyianus. Next base: position 705,327 of record VXBW01007406.1, read on the forward strand.
TCAAACGCTTGTAACCCTGAAAAGGCCAAGCCCAGCTTCCATTTTAACAATCAGTGAAATTGAGCCTCCACAACAGACAGCTACCCCCTTGTCAGTTCAGTTTCAGTTTAGTTTCATATTTGGTAGCTGCGTGCTTGCTGCATCACACTTTTTTGGTAGCTTGATAGCAGCGTGCATTTAAAAAAGAATACTGCCAGTTGAGGAGGAAAAAGCTTCAATTCATGACTTGCAGGAAATAATTTCTGCTTTCGAGACGGTTGTGTACTTCCAAGATGATTTTTGTTAATACTTGGTTAACTTTGAGATGATTACCTTCAGCCCTTGATCAATCTTTGCCATCAAAGGTTCCTCTAAGTACGCAGGTCCTGAGAATACGAAACAAGTTTCCTTGGGTCAGTGAGCTGGTTCTGGTGCTCTTCTTAGGAAGACACAGCTGTGCAAGGCAGTGATTTTGTAGCTATTGCTAGTCCTTGAGGGCAAGTACAGGGAGTCTTCATTCCTCTGATAGAACCGAGTCTACTCCTCCTTAGTCTTGAATACAGCATAGCTCTGAAATTTGTTGAAATAAGCACTGTATCATTTGGAATGGTTTAATTTACTTTTAATTGCCATAACACTTTCTTCTGGTTTTGATATGGTATAAAGAAACGGGATCAATCCACGGACTCATCACACTTTCAGCAATGATTATGGTGCTTTTTCTATTTGTATTGCTCCCTTTTCAGGGCAATAGAGTTCCTTTCTAATTAGTAAACTTCTGGCTAAATACCAAATCAAGACTAATCTTCTACAAACTAGATTATGAATTCAACTCCTTTCTTGTTTGCGTTTTGGGTTTTGTGGGGTTTTTTTGTTTGCTTGGTTGTTTTTTTCCCTTCTGGCTGGCCTTATGTGGCGTGATCTGCTTTTGCACATTCCTAGGGAACAGTGAGTTTAAATAAGGACTAAAAAGGAAATATTTGAGCCAGGTATAAATACTTGGTTTGTTTAAAATCTTTAGTGGGATTAAGCTAAATCTTTCTCAATCAAATCAATGTAGCTTTTGAGTGCAAATGAACTCAATCTTTTTTTATGCTTAATTATTTTCTATTTTTGAGTGTTCAGGATACTAATATAATTCATAACTTTTTTCCTCATCCAGCTCATTGTTATAATTTTTTGGCTAAGTGGGAAGAACTAGGGTTGCTCTAGACCTACGTACGTACTTATTTTTACTAAATGATTTGGTATTATTTTCATTTAAAAAAAAAAAACTGTGCAAAAAACCCGGGAACTTTGGCATTCTGTGCTATGTTTTAAAAGCTTAACTGGAAAGAATTCATCAGGCTTGTGTAGTGTGGCGACACGGTGATGAATAAAATAGCCTGTTTGAGAAGGCTTTCCTGAGATAGAGCAGAGATCTGAATCTGGATCTCTCTGCCTTGTGTAAGTGACTTACATTTGATTCACCTATGTCTGCATGAGTGCTCTACTGTCCAAAATACTAAAGTTCCTGACAAATTTTATGTCAAACTCGGAGCTTGTATCAAGAAAAAGATGGAATAGTAGAAATGTCTGAAATACTTAGGAATGGTGAAATCATGTCCTTCCCAGCTGGCTTCAGAAAGATTCAGAAAAAATCATTCAGACCAGAACAAAAAAATAAACAACATAAAATATGGCCTGAGAGTTAAAGGAAGAATATCAATGCAAATATTCAGGTGTAATTAAGACTCTTAAACTAGATACATGGAGAATTGATGAAACGTGACCTAGGTCTAAGTTCCTGTTGGATTTAAAGCAGAATACTGCTAGTCCTCCAGGGGGTGAAATGTAATTTTTCAATTTCGGGAAGACAAGTTACCAGGGACTGAAAAAAAAATGTTGTCAAAACAACTGCTGACTGGTGGAGAGGCTTCTTCCAAAGCTGATGTTTGACTCCGCAGCACATAAAGTATAGAGAAAGCAGTGCTGGAATCACCATTAATACCCTTCCTCCTCTACAGTGTTTTGGTGCTATTTTAGCAGACAGAGTGTGATAGGAGATGAGGCAGTTATCCTTTTTATTTTTATCAAAATGTGCTGTCAGAAGTAAATTGGACAGTAACTTTTTCTTACTCTTCCATCTTTCTCTCTGTCTCTATTGCACCCAACTCCTTGTTTCAGTAAAGTGAAAAGGATGTGCCTTGTAGTTTGTTTGCAGACCTAGTGGGAAAAAGAAAAGAAAAGAAAAGAAAATAGATAATAGACATCCAAAGCTTGCCTTTCACTTGATCTGGATTGACTGTTGAAGAGACTGGGAAGCCTCCTCAAAGTGCTTTTGGAATCAAAACCTTAACATTTTGCATGTGGAAACATCAGAAAGTATTGCTGTATTCATTGAACATGAAACTAATTAGATTTCATTTCCAGGAATTCTTGTTTCAAAGACTTATAATGTTATATTCACAATGGCTTGTGAAGACTCTGCACACCATCTGGAGAGTTAAAGTTTAACGCTCATTTAATTATGATTTTTTTTCTCTGCTGAATGCTATATTTCATAGAATCATAGAATGGTTAGAGTTGGAAGGGACTTTAAAGATCATCAAGTTCCAGCCCCCTGCCATGGGCAGGGA
>VXBW01007406.1:713730-881932 GCA_013400375.1 Thinocorus orbignyianus
GGGAGGCTGGGGCCGCCCGTCGGGGCGGCGGGGGGCTCGGTTCCATGGCCGTGTTTTTCTGGGAGCGACGGTTAATCTGAATCCAAAGGGACCTTTAATGTCGGGGTGAAGGAGCACAGGTGGGGTGGCAGGCACGCGGTGGTTTCCACACACCCAAGAAGGCTCCTTGGTGATGGGCGTTTTGGGGTTTGTCAGAGGTGTGAATAAGGTGGGTGTGGGCAGGCTTGGGCTCCTGGCCACGTAGGTATCGATCATGGAGTGGTTGGGGTTGGAAGGGACCTCTGGAGATCACCTAGTCCAACCACCTGCTGAAGCAGGTTCACCTAGAGCAGGTTGGACAGGAACACGTCCAGGTGGGTTTTGAGTGTCTCCAAAGAAGGATGAGTTCAGCTTGCGGGCGTGTTTTCTTGCACCCAAAGGCTGTGGCTTCTCCTCTCTCATTCCTCAGGCATCTCGAAAAACTCTTAACTTTTCCTTCGGCCTGAAACTATTCTGGAACGTTGTCACTTTTTCCCCTCTTAATTTTATTTTTGGACGTGAGACTTGAAATGTCACAAGTCACTTTTTCTCATTACTGTATTAGCTTCTATTGACAAACTGCACTGTCAATAGTATGTTTAGTGTATTGAATTTTAATTGCCACTGATAGATCTTGGGTGACTGTGTGGGAATCTCTTAAATTAAAAAAGCTTTAAGAGTGCAATGAAATTTGTATGAGTTGCAAAGACACAATTTTGTCGGTTTTGCCATATAACTAACTGAAAACAATACACATATTTAATACCAATATAAGCATGAATTATTTGCATATTTTCACTCTAGTTAAAAACCTACATCTTTTTTTCTATAGTTCATTGTATTTAATTGCATAAAATAACGCATGCCTTAGGCTTTATATGCATATAGATACCAAAGCAATATAACTATCAGCCAGAAGTGTGCAGTGGACTATATGTTACATCCTTTGTTTGAAAGTAAATTGTTATTCCAGGTTGACACACACAAGATCTTCCACAAGTATTTCCCCTTCAGCTTTTTTTTTATTATAAATCTAACAGACCATAATTAGCTCCCATAAATCTTTCTTCGGTTGGATGTCACGTTCTCTACTCAGCGCTGTAGATTCTCCTGTATTTGTCATCATTAAAAAGTTCATTTGCTTTATCACTCACATATTATTACCTTCCGAAAATAGTAACCATGCATCAAAGCCTGTTTGATACTGATACAAGGCTGTATATCATTTTTGCATTGGAGTCATTTCACTGTGCCAATAAACACCGGGGCACCGGTCCTTTTCCATGCAACGTGATATGGATTGTTTTTATGTAAATTTTAAGTGGAAGCGAGCTCTCATCAGCAGTTTCTACAGGGCAAAGATTAGATTACAAAAAGCAAAAATGTAATGTTTATTACTGACTCTTGCCTTGTAGCTCTTTAATCATTGAAAGAAGGCAGTTCTGTGGTAGGAGTTGGCTTATCATTAAAGGAAAGGCAGCAGGTGCATTTAGCTTAATCCGGTGATGAAGTAGGAACTTTCTGTGGTTGTAGTGATGGGTGATTAATTTGTCTATGTACAGACGTCAGAGTTTATAGACAGTAGAAGGTCTTGTTTCCTTGCTTTCACAATGACCTTATGAACTTTACTTCTGCTGTGGTTTTAATTAAAAATGTTTTCTTTAGCATGAAGTGTGCTTGCGGATATATATAGTCTGATTATTCTCTTGAAGACACAAAAAAAAAAGTAACCTGGGCAGGAACCTTGCTGCAGTAGTGTTGCTTCTGAGGTGGTAGGTAGGAATATGAGTGCGTTCTGCCTGCTATGGAACATCTCCAGAGAAAAAAGCTCTGCTCACACACGACCTTGTAGTGGTACTGACGTCCTCTGCTGTCCCTTTATGCAGGACACCTACGGCTGTAAGTTACTTGGCTGGCACATTCAGTATTTATTGTCATGCTGGAAGAGTACCAAAGAGGAGGAAAGAAAGATCTATGTAATAGCAGGGACTGGAACTGAACTGTTACAGAGGAACTGAAAATATGATTAAATTATGGAAATGTCTCAGGCTAATATTTATTGCAGTAGCAAAGCTACGCTTCCAATTAAGCAGGACTAAAGTGTAATGATCGATGCCTAATGATGCAGATAAGTTCTCCCAGTGTTTGTGTGAAAATGTAATAAATGGCCATTGCCTTGTAGATCACCTGGCCATTTCCACTCTTGGTTTCAGATGCACATTGCCAGCACAGCCGGTCTCTGGCTGGGGCACTGTAACCGAACCACGCTGTGGGTAGGGGCCCTGCAGAGCACTCTCTGTGCAGAAAGACAAGGTGTCTCCTAAGGCTGTTTTTACTACTGTCACAGATCTCTTGTCCAGTCCCCTGCACAGCTGGAGTGCATCAGTTCTTTTGCCCTCTGAGGTCTTGTTTCTTAACTGCAAGCACTGGCTTTGGCTCATTAAATGTATATATCAAGCAATGTGCAATTAATTTATGTTTTCAGATGCCTTTCTGAGACTATAGGTGCTGATGAACTGAGCGTGCCTGGTTTGTGTGAGCCCAGAGTACTAAAGGACATCTGTTTGAACATGGAAATTTTTGTTGGAAGGCAGTAGAACGAAGGCTGTACATGCCAGAACTGTAATGCACTCAAATAGAATAAGCTACTTCATTTCCCAGCTTTGCATACTTTGAAAGAGAGTTAACAATTGCAGGAGACATAGCAATTCAATCATAAACCACTAAAACGTATCCAAGGTATTAAATATACCATCTTCTCTTACTGAGAGATTTATGGTTCTGTATTATTAAAGTGAAAAGAGGCTATGCAAAAGGGTCAGGGAAGGAGACAATTTAGTTACCCATTTTGCTGTAGCGAAATAGCCATTCATGGGCAAAATTGTCCCTTAAGGAAGATGGCTTTATCTGTACTGAAGCATTTCTAGCAGATTGCTGCTCACCCTAAAGCCAGCAGAACTCCCTCAAAATTATGTTTCTCCATCCTTCAGCGTTGGGTTTGACAAGGTCAAGTCCTCTCAGTATGTTTTTGACGAGGCCAGTACTGGGACACGTCCCTCCCTAGTGCCTTCTCAGTGTAGTGCTACAGCCTCTTTCATTCTGTCACCCCGTGTGAAGAGGGCTAAGCTAAAATATGCTCACTAAATGTGTCTGATCTCATATAGTCACTAGTGGAAAGATTTTTCTAATCCTGCATCAAATTAGATTAATATTTTGTAGGCAGATGTGGGTAAAACAAAGCATAAAAATTGTAAGAGGCAAGGGGGTCTTTGGCTGCTCTGCAATACATTTTAAATGGAAGGCTTTAAAACTAAATATAAAAGCAAATGATGCAATCAGTACAGTAATTTTGGAGTACATTAATTTTGGTGTCTATAAAGTGTGAACGGCGTATGTTGTAGAATTCTGAGTGTAGAATGCCTACATCTGTTTGATGAGTTATAAAAGGGCAAACCTAAAAATCTTGGCAGTTCAAAAAACGAGCAATTGGATCTGTTGGCACCTGGGCAAATACAGACAGCAGTCTGGGAATATAGCATGAATGTACTAGATGTTTCTGCAAAAACAATCAGCAGCGATGTTTTTAATGAAGCTGAGACTTAAATAGTCTTTGTCTTGATTTCAGGGGTGACATTTTATTGTGTTCATACCTCTCTCTGCTCCTGGTGCCCATGTTCTGTATAGCCTCCTCTGGAGCCAACAAAATTCCTCTTGGCAGTCATCGCTTACCCAGTAGTTGTCGGAATTTAACTAACACAAAACTGTCTTAGAGCCCTTTAAACAGCAGATGGTGTATCTACCTTTGTAGAGCATGTTTGAAACATATACTTTGGGAGCAAGTTTCCCTCTATACATTGGTGATGCCTTAAATTCTAACAATTATTGAAACAGTTCAAGAGGAAAATCGAATCAACGACTTGGAGAAATATGTGCCAAAACAGGTGTAAGAGAGACAGTAGGATTTTTTAGCACTATGTCACCATTGACTCTTCGTGACCTTGAAAGAGTCTAGTGAAGTGTAATTAGAAGAGAATTTACTTACAGCAAGCAGTTTTTTAGCCTGTCAGTCAGTGTTCAAAGAGAAGGAGACATTTCTGTGGTATTTCTTCCAGTTCATTTTAATTTCAGAATTCTCAGACCTGTGTTTCTCCGTGCTCTCAGCTGCTTCAGAGCAGACTTCCTCAATCAGCTTCAGGAGGATGGGAAACCCACACGTGTCCAAGGTGGTGCCTACTTTTGGTGGTGTCCTTTACCAGCTGGCTTTCTGATGAAGTCTGTTGCTAAGCTAAGACAGAAGTAGCTTTAAAAAGAATCCTTCAAGGAAAATGTTTTGACTTGAGTGAAGTACAGCTTTTTCTTTTATGGATACACTGGCGGTTTTAAGTATGATGTGCAAGTCTGAATTTACTAGGGAGATACGCTTTTGAGAGTACATGAAGTTACTAATGGTACCTCAGCACACTAAAGTCCCCATAAACAGTTTATTATATTCTATGGATAAAAATACACAATAGCTCTGCTTTTTTGAACCGCAGAATAGTTGGGTTGGTTTGTATTGAAAGTATCGTAGAATCATAGAATGGTTAGAGTTGGAAGGGACCTTAAAGATCATCGAGTTCCGACCCCCCTGCCATGGGCAGGGACACCTCTCACTAGACCAGGTTGCTCAAAGCCCCATCCAGCCTGGCCTTGAACACTCCCAGGGATGGGGCTTCCACAGCTTCTCTGGGCAACCTGTTCCAGTGCCTCACCACCCTCACAGGAAAGAACTTCTTCCTAATATCTAATCTAAATCTCCCCTCTTCCAATTTAAAACCATTGCTCCTTGTCCTGTCACTAGACTTCCTGACAAACAGTCCCTCCCCAGATCTTCTGTAGCTCCCTTCAGATACTGAAAGGCTACTACCAGGTCTCCCCGGAGCTTTNTTATTTTGAATGACGTTGTTTAATATTGGCTCCCTGAAGAGCTAAAAACTCAGTGTTGTTTGGGGTTTTTTTATCTGTAGCACATGAATGTACTGGGCAGGGGAGGCAAATTGCAGTTTTACCCCTTGGTATCAAAAAGGGATAAGCGAGGTAGGAAGATTACCCAGTTTCTCTTTTCCCATGTCATTCTTTTATCACATCAGCTTCGGCAACTCTGCTATTTAAAGAAAAATAGAGTAACAAAGGAACAGCTTCATCTTCTAGCTCATTGTCTAATACAATGCTATCAGCTGCCTGTATTTTAGAATTGTGGGGTTTATTTGATTCTACACTTGATTAGATTTCTTCTTAATGGAAAATATTCTAGAACTGAAGAAAGAAGCTATAAATACTACATATATAAAATGGAGCTTAAAAACCAGCTCAGATGTGTAGATAAAAGGGCACTGCATGCCGTCAAAATTAGTAACTCTTGAAATCCTACAGTTGTGACATTATTTCCTTAATGCTAGAATCAATATCACTAAGCTTTTTGTAAGGCATTGGGGGTTTGGGCAGAGTCAGGGGCTGCGCCGCATTAGCTGACCACTGAAATGTGAAAGAGAGATACAGGTGCTTGGATAAATTGGAGGTTACGGAGGTACAGACACGCTGCCTGTCCTTCTAGCCACTTCCACTGCAAGAGGAGGAAGGAACTCCTGGTTTCTGTAGCTATGGGCCATCTGAGGTGATACAGTGTTTAATGCATCACCAGTTGCAAATCCATAGCTGGGAATGCTGTGCAAATCATCCATGTGGCTTAGGTCTCTGCTTGTAAGGCTACAACGCAGAGGGATCCTGAATTTACATCACTTTGTGTGCTGCTCTGCAACAAAAAGACATGCAAGCCTGATCTCATCAGAGATCAAGTTTTTACTTAATGGGGCATCAACAACTTCCTAGACTCTTTGTCAGGAAGTCTAGTGACAGGAGGAGGGGTAATGGTTTTAAATTGGAAGAGGGGAGATTTAGATTAGATATTAGGAAGAAGCTCTTTCCTGTGAGGGTGGTGAGGCACTGGAACAGGTTGCCCAGGGAAGTTGTTGATGCCCCATCCCTGGAAGTGTTCAAGGCCAGGCTGGATGGGGCTTTGAGCAACCTGCTCTAGTGGGAGGTGTCCCTGCCCATGGCAGGGGGGGTGGAACTCGATGATCTTGAAGGTCCCTTCCAACTCTGACCATTCTATGATTCTATGATTCTATATGTTAGCTTAAAAAAATATATTGTATAGAAAAGCATTGGGAGAGGAAGAAAAAGAGTGTCACTGCTTAGTGGTACTTAGTGTACAGAAGAAGTAGACTGCAAATGAAGTATGTGTAGAAGTAGCTGGTGAGAATTCTCCATTTGGAGGACTTCAGATTTGGTTTCCATCCCTCTCTTCTGCACTGTAAGCTGGCTATGTAAGTGTGCTGGGACGTGCTCCTTGTTATTTGGAAGTCACTGCTCAGGCTAATTTGGTAAGCATTCACCCCAGAGTCATCTGTTCTTCTCAGAACTGCTCACACCAAAGTCTTCATCAGAGAACATCACAGCAGGAAAAACTGGGAAGATTATTGGGGCTGGAAGTGACAGAGAAAAAATGACAAAAGATTGTTCCCCCGAAACCAGTTTCTGTGGGTTTTATCAAATGATAAGCAATGTAATTTTAATAAACTTAAATCACAGGCAAAACTTGTAGTGTGGTGTTCAGAGAGACTATAGGTGGCAGCATCATAATAAAATAGAGTTTACTTGATGTCTTTAGCCAAATAAATCAGTCCTTAGTTACTTGAACAGCATGCCATGAACAAATATACAACAGAGCGTGAATCAAAAAGAGCGGATGAGAAGCTTGTTGGAGTTGATCACTGTTTAGGCAAACAGTTAAAACAGGTCAATCAGTCTCTTAAGCCTGTGTGTTCTGAATTCTGTAAGCATGAAGGAGCATGCAGGCTTGCAGAAATCCTCCTTCTCAGTATCTTGCTTGGTCCATTCGAGCCAGCAGGGGTAGCTGGATTATGCTACACTGGCACATAATACAAGCATGAAAAAGAAAATGCTGTCCTCATCGGCAGTATTCTCCCAGGATTTTCCAAAGGAGCTTTTGAAGAAGGATAAGTTAGTGTATTTCAGTGATGTGTTCTGAATTTTCCTAGCTGGCTTTGGGACATTGAAGGTAGATGGACTCTGAAGACTGTTTTTTTTGTTTTTTTTTTTTTTCAGAGATTTGTACTCAATGGTTTATGAAAATGGAGCATATTTTAGGTGTCTTAAATTTGGCTTTCAAACACGAATACATCCAAGTTAACTTTGAAAAACAGACAGCCCTTTTTACAATGAGGAGGGTAACATTTTTTAATTCTGTCCCTCCTACTTACCATTGAAGTTTATGGGCATATAATCTTGTGTCATTGTGTGCTGTCGTTTTCTCCTAGTGTGCTAATTGCTTTATTGCAGAAATGAATTTTTTTTTTTTATTTTTTTTTTTTTTTCCCCACAGCCCAGGGAAAACTGACAGACCCATTTGGCAGGCCACAAATGCACTTTCTTTCTTTCTTTCTTTCTTGTCCAGCTGCATCCCCCCAAAATCATTCAGCCCTAAATCATCAAAGTGAAGTCATAGACTGTCTGGTTCATGGGTTTCTTGTTCCTTACCAACATTGCCAGTTTACTGCTCTCAGATGTTTACTTTGAATATGTACTTATCTCAAAGGTTATTCGATTGAAAATAATGGGAGTGGCAGTAGACAATATATATATTTTGTTGTTGTTGTTGTAGCCTTACTATTTCACATCTTTCTATGAGATTAAAGTAGGAAGAAAGTATGCTGCAGACTGTAAAGCCAGCATATCTAATTGCCACTGAACCAACTGAGGAGTGCTGTGATTCTTTAGTAGTTTAGTGGTTTTTTTAAAGTGAAGTGATAACTGTATGTTGATGTTTTATATTGACTGTGCAGATTACAGCGTTCTGGATAACATGCATCAGTGAAAGGATGCTGGGTAAAAATGTAAAGTGTCACTGTGAAAATTATTTGTTCTTCCTAATGACTTCAGGTTACCTTTTTTAATTACTTCCACAAAACCCCTTTGACAGGATGCCAAACCAGCGTGAATTAAACTACTTAACTTTTTTCTGCCTGTCTTTTTTGCTACCAGGCAATGTTGAAATTTACCTCAGCAGCTTCCAAGGGACTTCCATTTATTTGCTCAGGTATAGACTTGAAGCAAGATCTCAAAGCTGAAATATGCAGGTGATATTTTTTATTTACCCAGGAGAGGGAGGAAAACACTTGCTTGTGGTATTACTTGCGTATTTATTTCTTTCATAAGCCAGCAAAATGGATTAGAGATATTGTACTTGAGTGCCAAGGGATAACAGAGGCATCTCTCTTACACAGAGGCTTTTAAACATCTTCAGGGATATTATTCCAGTCAGCTGCAATAGGATTGAGGCACCTAACCTGAAAATCCCACTGTACATCTTATCAGTTAATGATTCATATTCATTGAGAGAGGTGATGGCTCCCATCTCTATCTTTAAGCATATAATGGCTCTGAAAACTTGACTCTCTAGAACTAGCTATCTAAACAATGGATGCTCACAGTGAGTACTTCTGAACTTCTGAGCACTGGCTGTGCCATGTCTGTATCATAGCTCTGTCCTGGTAGTAGCTGGGTGTTATTTTCACCCCTTTTCTTTACTTACGTGCCTTGGTTTCAAGGAAAAGAAGTTTGGCTCTGTGAGCCAAGAGGCAGCTGTCATGCCCTAGACCTGAACAGTTTGGGTAGCTGGACTGGGAAGATGCGTATGTTCTGCTGAACAGAGCAGGGAACATTCCTGAGTCAGGCACTGAGCACTCACCTTCTCAGGTTGTTAGAACACCCCTGGACATGGTCCTGTTAAACAGGATGGTGATGGTTTTCGACGAGCAGTGTGGATGTTGTCACCCTGTTCAAGGACCATGAGAGTTTAGCAAGTCTGGTCTCAAGGCATTGGCTCCAGTGCCATAGAAGAGTACTGACAGTGTTTAATTTACAAGAGCAGGTGTGTCCTGAGCACCTCTCCTATGAGGACAGGCTGAGAGAGCTGGGACTGTTCAGCCTGGAGAAGAGAAGGCTCCGGGGAGACCTGAGAGCAGCCTTCCAGTACCTGAAGGGAGCTACAGGAGAGCTGGGGAGGGACTCTTTGTCAGGAAGTGTAGTGACAGGACAAGGGGTAATGGTTTTAAATTGGAAGAGGGGAGATTTAGATTAGATATTAGGAAGAAGTTCTTTCCTGTGAGGGTGGTGAGGCACTGGAACAGGTTGCCCAGAGAAGCTGTGGATGCCCCATCCCTGGGAGTGTTTAAGGCCAGGTTGGATGGGGCTTGGAGCAACCTGCTCTAGGGAGAGGTGTCCCTGCCCATGGCAGGGGAGTTGGAACTTGATGATCTTGAAGGTCCCTTCCAACTCTGACCGTTCTATGATTCTATGATAGCATAGGGGCTCTTAGATGTGGGCTGGGCTATATCAACCACACCAGGCAAAGTGATTTTTCCTTACTCTGGGAGATGTCAGTAGAAGTTGTGTTGGTGGGGAGAGGAAATCACCTCTTTCGTTTTGATGGTTTATTTATTTATTAAGCCCAATTTTATTTTCTGTGCTGGCCTGTGGTGTATTTTTGTAGCACAGTGTGAATGATTTGTGTTTGATCCCACAGTTAGAGAGAGCGCTTCCAGTCTGTAGGGCAGGAGAGGTCATTTATATGTTGCTGTGGAAAGGCTGTAGGAGCAAATGCTGAGCTTCTCACTGTCACAGCTGACGCTTAACACTTCTGAGCTAGAGGTAAGGTCAGTGGGCAGCAGAGTGCTGATAAGGGTGGGAGCTCCCTGCAATAAATGAGTATTCACCCAGTTAATGCTTATTACTGTTTTATTTTCCCTTTGTAAGATTATAGCCCCTAGCCCAAATATGACCTTGCACAACGCTGTTCCAACAGCTGCTGTAAGCAGAAGACATTCTGGGTATAATCGGGCTCTGTACACTGATGACTTATCATATGAATCTGATGAATTCTTATGACAGGATTTGTGGCTTTGAGGTTGACTGTAGAAGCCAGATTGTGCCTTATTTGCTGTTAAGGCTTAGTAGAATTGCCCATTGATTTCTCTGCAGCCAGGTCCCCCAAGGGATTTATTCATTCAGGGATTAAAATTGTTCCACGGTTGTCTGATTTATTTAAAGCTCATGTGTTACTCTTAATTGGAGACAGTGACCTCAAAAAATAGCCAAAACCTTCCATTATCTTTATGTGGAAGAAAAAGGTGTACAAAAAGTATCATATCCTAGCTAATGAAGGCTTTTATACCTCTGCTTTTGTACCTCCTTACTTCTGCTTGCTTGAGTCAAAAATGAGTTGAAATATCTGTCTGATGAATTTGTTTGGAGTGGAAGGAAGCCAAGAATTATTTTAACAAATGTTTTAGCTTGACACTGAGTATGGAGGCTTAGTTTGCCAAGCCGGAAAAGTGAATAACTAGGCAGTTTTTGTGAGGCTTGCATAGGGTGTGGGTCATCTTAAATGTCGGTTCCAATTTGCGTTACATATTTGTAGAGGAGCATATATTGTGACTGAATCGACACATTCTCCTCAGAAGTTTCCTGCTTCTCTGAAACAACTAATTAGTTTTGAGAAACCATCACACATACTGCAATCAGCTGAGAAGCCTCAGAGACTTCAGGAAATCTGCTCTTCTGTCTGCGGGACAGAATTTCTCAGGTATCTGCTTTCCCTATATATGTGCCCCAAGGAGCGTGGGTGCTGTGATGTGTCTGGTGAGCTGGGCTGGAGAATACAGTGAGGAGCTTTACTGACTTCTGTGGAAGACTGATGGAGTTGGACACCGGAGAAGGGAGCCTTCTAGCAGCTCCTGTGAGTGGTGGGTCTGGTTGGTGTGGTCTGTAGCTGTCCCCCCGTCTGTAGCTTCTGTGTTGTAGAACAGGCTCACCAGCTTCTTTTGACAGGTTTACCATTATTGATTCTTGCTGCAGCTGTGAAAGAAATCAACAAAAATTCTACTGAAACTACTTCTTCTTCCACTTTTGCACAGGTACTTGAGAACACAGAGTAGTGTGTATAGATAAAACCATGCTTGGACAAGACAGAGCAAGGAACTGCTGCAATGTCAGAATTAGGGTTATGACGCTGGTTTCACTTGAGTTCAGGCTCTCAAAACCAGGCAATTTTTCATAAGTTTTAACTAATGTTAATCTGGTGATAAAGCCAGATCCAGTCCTGGTAATCAAAAAACGCAACCCAAACCTTGATTCCGTGGGTGAAGTAGCACTCAACTAAGAGGAGGGAAGCTTCTCTGAACACTACTCTGCTCTGTTCCACAGCCATTGAGGTGGTGCTCTATCATTAGGCCTTTTCAGGGAAGCTTTCCCAGCAACTATTCTCATGCTCTCTCAAGCTTTCTGCTGCCTTTTCTGTGTTGTTTTTTCTGCAGAGTTTCTCTTTCCTTTCTTTCTTTCCCACAAACATCTCTGCTGTACAAACATCTGCAATTTTGATAGCAATCAAGAGACGTTCCTTTGGCCCACAATATCATTTGCTCCTTTGGACTTACTGTGCACCTGTAGATGATGATTCCGCTGCTCTCATTATCTTCTTGGATAAAGAAGTTCTCTTGCATTTTATGCTTGTTCTGAATTATAGCCATTGCTTCAGTAGTGCTTAACTTAATCACGACGGTAACTTGGGTTACTAATTTTCCTGGTTTTTAGCCTGAAATTTAATGGTGCAAGATGATATGAGAAAGACAAGATGTTTTTTCCTAGAAACAAATTGAAATCATGGATGTGTAATAATTTGGTACTGCATATTTGATATTCCAGCATCCCCAGGTGGGCTTCAACCTTTGAACAGGCAAGGTTCAGTTTGAAAGAAGTTCAGAGTTCTTATGGGACTGAAGATTGGTCCATTTCAGAGATATCTGAACCAAGTAAACAGTCAGGCTCCTCTCTGATATTTGCAGTGGGTCTACAGTATACGGAAGGTTAATGCTAGCTGACCTGCTGTTTTGACAAAATTGCGCTCTTACAGCTGGTTACCATCTCTTTTTTTAACTCAGCTCTGTTAACACAAGCATATGAGGGTTTGCTTTTGGAGTGTTTTAAGGATGCTCTATCCTTAGATAGGAAATACTATCTGCTCTAGAGTAAAGAGGTTGTTTCCACAATCTTTGTCGTGGTGAGAGGATTTTTTTTAGTAAAAGCTGGTCCTGTGAAGCTGATGCCAAATGACTGTGAGCAGAGAGCACTGTAAATTGTTTGTTATGTGTACACAAAAGGCTTTTGGTCAGTTTTATTGAAGCTTTGCAGAAATTTTCTCTGCAAGTCTTGCAGTGAATCTGATGTAGCAAGTTTCTTAGTCAAAACAAAATCAATAAATTACTGGCAATTAGACTGGAACCTTAAAGTCTAATGCTGTAATTTTTAGTCATGTTCCTTCAACTGTCTGCTTTAATAACCAGCTTAGCTGCTTTGCAGTCTTATTCTGAATGAAAGCCACAAGATTTAGCTCAATCACAACAATAATTTGGGTTAAAACAGAGGACCATGCGTGCAAATAGGTACATCTCGGTATGAATGTTCCTGTTGGACTCATGGGGACTCTGGATCTGTGGATGATAGTGGTGGGAGCCCCTGGCATGGGCCTCCTGGCTCCATCTCCACAAAAAGAATTTACAGCTTCTTTTTCCAGTCACATCTGCTTAGAGTACTAAATTTTATCAGTGGTATCTCCACAATATAAAGCCTCATTTCCTACTAACTTTTCTTATCTGAATAGTTGTTATTTTAATAGCCTCTGTTTCTGAAACATAAGGCAGAATAAAACTGACCAATGTGTAGTTTTTGTTGTATTATTTATAAATGATTACACTATTTTATTTTCTCCATCCACTCTTCAGGGTGGAATTGGACTGGAATTCACAATAGCACTCAGTGTCATCCTGACTTTTTACTTGCCTATCAAATTTGGACTAATGCTGAGAGTTCATATTAGCTCAGCCCAAGAGTTTGCTGTGATGTCTTTTACAATATTCTATTCCACAACAGCTCTGTACAGCGTGTAGTGATCTGGAGACAGTATCTGCTGTAACACGTTAGGGTAAGGAAACAAAAGCCATTTGCTAGTGTAGGTGAGAGAGCTGCTGCAACAGGAATATGCAAACAGTCTACTTACATGAAAAGATTCATAATAAAAATGAACTTCAAATTTGAACGAGACTTCCTGACATTTCTTATTAAACTCTCAGCCACTTTGCTTAGGAAAAGCAGGTTGTCAAATACCGGGGGAAACCACTTCAGTTCTAAAATGTTTTAATTAATTGTGTTGGATATGTAATGCTTGATAACGTGCTGTGTGTTAAACCAAAACACCCTGACAGCTTTGTGCAGGCTGCTGGAAAAGAGTGTTATTTACTTTCCTGAGTCAAAGCACAAACTCGAGTGTATCAGGTTCACTGCGCAGCCGTAACCTGCCTGTTGCACGTGGGGTGGACTGAAGTCACAAGCTATTCATCCTTTAGCCCTCCCACTCAAAGGGCCAAGGAGTTACACCACCTGCCAAAGTTATATACAACTGAATATAATGAAGGAAATTAATCCAAGTGTTGCTCTTATCTCAGCTCTAATAAAATATTGCTGGCTAACAGTGAAACCTGAAGGGAAGTTAATCAAGAAATAAAGATGCGTGCTGCATAAATCAGTGCTGAATTTATCTAGCTGTAAAGGTGAAGGTGTAAATTATTTACATACAACTGTCAATTCGAAGACCTTCAAAACCAACTAAAGGAGAGAGAAAATTACTTTTTACCTGGGCTTATATGTCATTGGAGAAATAAAAGGTACTTAAGAACCATTTTCTTAAAGGCACTCTAGTAGTTAAGAATTTCTTCCAGATTAGGAAAGTAGTTTGATCTGCTGTATGATTATCCAATCATACAATACTTAGTAGCAAGACCATGCCCAACTTATTTTAGAACACAGTATTAAAAAATACCCTGTAGACGGTATAGTGGGGAAACAAAAGATATATTTAAAAAGAAGGAGCTTTTCTACTCCTGTTTTGATGTTCAGATGGCTTTTTGAGTATGTTAAAGCTTTATTCCCTCTGTTTTCTTCCTTTACCCTTTTCTTTTTGTTGTCACTGTTTCTTGCCTCTAGTGAAGCCCAGGGAGAACCCGCACCAAGAATGAGCCAGAGAAATGGACTATGTGAAGAGAGCTGTCAGGCTCACAGAGGGAATAAACTGAAAATTGTAGCAGGAGAATAAGGAAAGGACATTATTACAAGTAACTGTATTTGTAATAATTTTTCATCCTGCTACTTCAGAGGTTACATACAGTGATGGTGCAGACCGTGCCTGTTTCATTTGTTTTATTTGGCTTCCTGCCTGGCAGTTTGGCACACGGGTACTCAGCAGCTGGAACACATGGGCACAGCACTGCCTTTTGCCCCAGTGATAACTGGAAGGGAATCAAGAGAGTTGGTGGTTCTATGAGGGTCGTTTGGGGTACGCAGAGGAGTGGGAGCTCCAGGAGTTTCCCTTCGGTTCACTAGAGTAATGCAGTAGGCACATGTGGGGGTAGGCTGGTGTCACTGTGCTTTGTATGGAGATACCAGTCATTTTACTGCTTGTGCAGTAGATCATTTTTTCCCTGGATATTGTCCTTTGGCAGTAATGGGACTTTGATGAGTAGTTATAACACGTTAAAGATTGTTAAACCTTGCCTAGAGTGGATACAATTGCATCGTTGTAAATGTATTCAGAACATACTCATATACACAAAAAGAAATGAGCTGTGTTGGTACTTTGTACTTAAATACTATTTACTGGTGGCTGCACAGCAGGCCATTGTTTCTGTCTTTAGCCTGCATGCCCCAACCAACCTGTGGATGTCTTGGGTACTGTACTGGATTGTGTATATTATAGTGGCTTGGCTGTAGTGTGACTGGGTGTTTTTGCATCAGCTTCAGCCTAGGTGGAACAATAGCTGTGAACATGCAGAGACATGGAGTATGGTGCAAGCTAGACAAGCCCTCTGAGGACTGAAGATGCTGATGAACCCATATTGTTCTTTTTGCTTATTGCTGTTGTTATCTGGGGGTGAACGTGGCCGCAACCTAAATAAACTTGCTATGTAAGGTGAAAGCTGTTTAGCCCTATAGCAAAGGGGAAAAGAATAAACCTCCTTTGTTCTCCATCTCACCACTCCTTTCCCTGGGAGATCCTCTCTTGGTTACCATGGATATGCAGACTGGTGGTACGGTCTTCCTGTCCTTTATTCAGTACACCTACTAACAGCTGTACCCGTGCAGCTTTCAAATATAGACCCAGCTTGTGCTGGATCTGGCTAGATCTGGTGCTGCTTTACACATTTCTGTGACACATTGGTTTTGGCTGATGGAACAGATGTAAGCAGATGTAACATCTCATAGTTTGTCACTGAATTGTTGTCCTTCCATTCATGATGGTGACAACCAGCAACCTGGTTGTCATTTCTTTATGAACCACTAACCTGAAGTACATAAAACAGCTTGGGAATTTCAAGAGATTAGTTTCTCAGCACCACTCCCTTGAACATTGGGTGGTGTATGAAGTTATCACGTTACACAAAGACCTGGAGCAGGTGGGTCAGTGCAATACAGTTCAGTAGCAAAGGAATTTGCATTGCAAAAGAATTTATACATCTTATTGTTCAGTTGCCATCGAGTCCGTTTGTGCTTGATTTAGCACTCATTGAGTAATTGGAGAATCTTTCTTTTGGCCTCAATGGGCATTGGGTCAGAGCTGCTGAGACCAAGGACCCTGAACAGCTGGGATGGGTTTATTAGTTTCATAACTGAGGTGGGAAGCTCTGGAGGAGTAGAATCAGGTCTGTTGTATCAGTGTTTATCTAAATGTTAAGAGATCTAGATACTGCAGACCTCATGCTGTTCCCATTTACTTCACCATGTGATGCAAACCTGAGCAGGCAGGCTATTTGGATGTCAGCTGAGCCACCAAAACCACAAAAGAAACAGAAAAAGACAAGTGCGTATGGAAATTTAGGCATTGAACTAAGGGTTTTCAAGCTTGTGTTCACTTAGACACTTTGGATAAATTATTGTTCTTTTGTGGCATTCGGATATGAAATGAAATGAATATTTTTTCATGAAAGGAGTGGTTTTTTTTCTGTCTTTCAAATACCTTTAAGGAAAAGCAACAATAGTAATGAGAGGATTAGCAAATGTGTTTGTTGAGAGTGTTGCTGTGGCTATGATTTGTCCAGGGCCGTGCAGGATTTTCTCAAGTATAAATAGCACCAGGCTTTTTACTGCTCTTATTATTTAATTGTATTCTTGTAGCATTCAAAGGACTCGGCCAGCACAAGGAGCTATTGTGCTTGGAACTACGCAAGCACTCAAGAGACGGAATCGTCTCTAAAAAATTCTGAGTTTAAAGTAACAAGATGGGTAAAACATGCACATTCAGGCAGCTCTGTAATACCTTGCCGTTAGGCATATAGGTGAGGTTGTAGCAAGATTTTTTGGCATCTTTCCCTTCCTCCTCCCTCTGTGCTGCCTCTGTCCTCTTCCTCACACCCTTCCCAGCCAGCTGCTGCTGCTGCAGTTTCTCAGGCCCCTGTCCTGGCTACCAGAGCTCTGGGCTGACCAGTGGTCATTTGCCTTTCCCTCTCCCCTGGAGTGCTGCTGCCCAGGTATTGGCATGGTACCCATGTTTGCATCAGTTATTTCACCAGAGTCCTTGTACGTTGTCACTGAAAAGAGCAAGATGGTGCCCAAAGTCCCTGAAAAACAATTTGGAGGACCTAAGTCAAGTCTTTTTCCATAGAGTTTGTTTCTTTTGGAAGGGCATGTGCAATTCTCTGCCATTAGCCAGGGCAAAATACGATGTCTTCTCTTTGTACGAGGCCACACAGCACCAGCAGCTGGGGCTGCAGATCCTGCTTCCAGGAGATAGCTACAACACAGACCACTTTTCATCACTGAGACGACATGGTTCAGTTCCCCTTGGTACTTGTCTTTCACGCTGGCTTGTGCGTTATTCCCTCTTAGAACTTTGTTCCTATGATAATGTCTCTCAAAGGCACAAGAAAGAGAAAATTCCTGTTGGTGGAGCGAGACCTTCTCCTGTCTCCGTGCCATACTATTTTGGGTGTCAGGTAGACCACAAGAATGAATTAATGCTGTGAGATTGAAAAGCAAGTGTATAATTTTGCTGTCTGGACCAGCAGATGGCAAGTGTAGGGGAAAAAAATCAATCTTACGAGTCAGTCCAGGGAATAGACATTAAATAAAGCCATCTGGCAAACATATGAAGGGAAGGAAGAAGATGAGACCAAGTTCTGCTTTAAATATCTGCTCACAACCGCGAGGAAGTTGCTGGGAACTCATGCCATGGGAGAGCAGACTTTGACCATCTAAGTTCTGTGGAGTATGAAAACTTTTGGCGGTGTTGAAGATTTAAAGAAAGACCCTAAATTGCCAGAGAGAGCCTAATCAGCAGCAGCTTGTGTTAAGATCCTACTTACACTCCATGTGGAATAGTAAATATAGGGCTGCTTGGTCCCCCCCAGTGGATTGAGAATACCACATCTAAGAACCTGGTTTGTAGGAAAGAACTAAAAGGATGAGCAGGGAGTAAGCAAAGCCAGTGATCTAATATATCTCAAATTCTGAAAGACATTGATAAATCTGTTCTTATGCCAGTGCAGTGGCCATTTGTTACTTTGTCCTACTACATTTATTCCCAGAGAAGAGAGATGTATATGGTTTTGCACTCAGGCTTTTAAGTGAAGTTTCAAAAAAGGAGCATAATTCATTGAAAAGGGAGATGGTATCTTACATAAGTGCTCAGCCTTTCTTTTGGAAACTTGCTCTCAGGGAATGTGATTTCAGAGCCCAGAAGTCTAGCAGATGTTATTACTATTTCTGTTTTACAGGTCAGTGCTTTAGTTTTTTATACTCTGAGAAATGCACACAGCAGCTGCTAGCCTGTCTTTTACATTATAAGAACAAGTTCATTCTGTATCTTATGTTTAACTTATACACTTCCCTTTTTTTTTTTTTTTCCTGGTAAAACAGTGAGACTGTGGCACATCTTGAAAATTCAAGTTCTCCAGTAACCAGTGGTTTTGTTGGCAGTCTGTGTTGGCTTCTTATTCCCAGAGAGAGCAATGGTGGGTCATTTTTCAAAGTGTTTTGGTCTTGATGTCCAGGCCTATGGCCTGGAAAATAATCCTGCCACTCAGACTTACGTGCAATAAAAGGAAAAAATTCATTATTGTAACATCTTTTTTAATGCCTCTGTTGATAAGAAGGCTCACCTCAATGATCAAGTAGTAGCTCTATTTTGTGCTTTACTGGTTTCAGACACTTACATAGAAAACGGTTGCCAACTCTCACTGAACAAATTTTTCAAGTAGCTACTTCTATTCTGTCTTGTCAGTGTCGTTCCTGATCAGTTATTGTGTCTGAGAAAGTTGTCTTCAGTTTCCCTCAGCATCTAATAGCCGGACTAACAAAAAGGCAGTACTTCTGTCCCTCTGCTCAAATGAATAATTCATTGCCCTGCACTTTTTGTGAAAAGTAAATTTGAACTGTTTCTTTTGTAAGGATTCTTTGCCAGAGAGTCGCGGACACACAGAAATTCATTTACTGCCTCCAGGCATGTCATTATCTTTTTACTGAGAGGGAAGTTAACAGTTTTATTTCTGTGAAATTTTGGTTAAAGAATTTGCTGTATCTAGTTTTAGAGGGATGGTATCCTTTAACTGGGAAAGCCGGAGTTTGGCAGGTTTTCAGTGCTGTTCTGCTGCTATTCTCCCCAGCTCAGAGGAACAATGGGCTGGAGGGATGCTGGCAGTGTTGCTTGGTTACAATTCATCAGCATGAATCAATGCTTCACGCAGCTCCTTCTGTGTCTGAACAACCAGGAGACCTCTCGGTACTGTATTACTGATGTGTGCGGAGATGTGACTGGATTACGGACTACCTCAATTACTGTAAAACTGTACCTTTGCTGAGAGGTTTGCACAGCAGCATTTGGCTTTCAGTGGTTGAAGCTGAGCAATTTCAAACTGTCTTGTTTTACATGGCTTTACAAATACATAGCTGAGCAAAGCAAAATTTTGAGGATGTTATTTGCTTGCAAGATGTGTTTGATGAGTTTGGTACTTTAGCATCCTTCAGTATTCATCATGAAGGTTAAATCCTTCGTGAAGTATCTTCCCCTGGAATAGACACATCCCTCACTGAAACCTGCCTGCAGGCAAAGTGAAGCCCTGTAAGAGGAACTGCCGCCTTTCTCATACTCGGTGCATTGGGCCAGATCTTGAGCTGGCATAAAATGAAGCTGGTGGAGTTATTCCAGTTTAGACAATAGGAAGATGTGACAGCTTATTTTTAACACCGTGGAATGGCTTTTCTGTACCCCACCCAGATCCACTTTACTGCTTTGCCCATTCTTGTTGTTCAAGACACAACCAGAGGAGACGTTAACAGGGAAGAAAGGTGCCCAGTTTGGTCTCTCCCTTGCCTTTCCCTTCCAGCACCTTTTTCCTGTCTACATCCTTTTGCTCACTCTTACAGAAAACTAATTTATTATTTTGTGGTTCTCACTGGTTTATTGCCTGCTATCACTCTGCTCCATGCACCACTCACATCCTCTTTCTACACAGTAGAAGTTTAAAACTTCCCATGAGTCTTCACAGCATTTTGGTTGTGTTTCAAAACACCTAAAAAAATGAATGGCCGTACAATAATTGGCAACTTTGCCAAGAGCATGAATGACTGACCTCATCTATAGCCTGGAGATCACTGAATTCTGGCACCTATCTGAAGCACTGTCTTCATCACCAGATATAGAATCATAGAATCATCCAGGCTGGAAGGGACCTCCAAAGGTCTTCTAGTCCGACCTCCCTGCAGTCACTGTGCATATCTCCTGTGGCTCTCTTCCCATAAGACAATCCTGGTAAATGTCCTTCAGTCTGTCTACAGAAAAATCCAGGAGTATTTTTCTCATTTTCCTCCTCCTCTTTCACATCTGAAATTCTTGTCCCTGAAAGGCTTTCCCTTTCCTTTTTCTCTTTCAGTCTCAGCAATTCTCCATTTCTTCTCAAATCTTCATGCTTGTGTCTTTAAATTTCTCTTTGCCTCTCTTAAGGGTCTTATTATTCAAAGCTTGTGTTTGCTGAACCTTTCCTTTTGTCAAGATTTCTGGTTTTTTCTGTTTCCTGCTATTTAGTGTCACCTTGCTGTATTGCTGAATATTAAGGCCAGTTGGAAGAATTTGTAGGAAAAAAAATGCACCGAAGTGATGTCCACTCCATTTGGTTTGCAAAAGAAGAAACTATAGCAAAAAATGAATCTAGCACTATCTAAAATACAAATATTTTTATGAGTAGGTTCTCTGCATCATTCTGCCTTCTGGTGATGGTATCTTTGGGTTGGCCTTTCCTAAAGAAAATTGTTTCAGAATACATGCACTACTTAAAATACAGTTGCACTACGCAGAGCTATGATTTCTGACTTGCACTCAGTATTCTCTTACATGATCAGCTTTTATTTAGCAGCAGGTGAGTATATATTTAAGATCTTAAATTTTCACTTTGCTTCTTTCTAATGTTACTTGGTTATATCTTTGCAGATTTTTTTACTGTGACTCTCTTTAAAACTTGGATTAATTCAGCTTTGCTGCTCCCCAGTTATGACATCTGTAACTATTTTGTTTGGAAATTTAAGTGCTTTTGGGATTGGACTAAAAACCGAGTTCTTTCTATTTCTCAAAGAGGGTGAGAAAAGGGAAATGAACAAAAGAACGTTAATTTTCCTATCAGCGTGATGGGCTTTGGCTCTTGTTCAGAAAGATACTTGAAGCACCGTAATACTCATTGGCTTTTGGGCAGTTGTAATTGCTGCAGGGGTAGACTGATTCCCTGGGTAAACACGGACATTTGTGGGGGAGGGAGAGATCTGAAGCATAGCTAGGAGACCAGTGCCTGACCCACAGCCAGTCTTGAACACAGTTAAATGTGGCTGTATGTAATAATGAACAGAGAGCCTTTTTGGGGACACACTACACACATTAGTAGCAAACCTTAGGTGTGCCACTACACAGCTGGTGTTTCTACAAAGACACTTGTGTACGTTTCCCTGCTGTTAAAGCATTGCTTTATTAAAAAATCAATTGTAAATTGTGGAGTAATTCCCTTTTAAAGTTGTAGCTGGACTTCTCTAGACACAACAGGCCAGCCTTCCTGTGCCTGAAACCCCTCTTCATGAGAGCTTCAGTGTGTAACCACTGAAATCTCTCATACAGAGAGTGTGCCCTACAAATACCACACTGGAGCTACTGCCCCAGCTGGGCCACAGGTCCTCACAGATACTCCTGGGTGCCTGGCAGAGACCTTCTGAGCAAGGATGGAGCCACTCACATGTGAGAACATTCCCAAATGTGAGGAGGAGGTGTCCAGCCAGAATGAAAGGACTTGTTTCTGCACTGACACCCCTTGTCTGCCTGCGGGAGCTGTGCTGGGCATGGTGAGCACAGCATCGCTTGTTATTGTTGCCGGGAGGATGGATGTTCCTTTGGAGTCAGTAGAGAGCAAACAGGCATTTTTTCACATAATCTGGTCTGTGTGAGACATTTATGTTATGCTGCATCCCAGGAGTCATTATTTCATTTCACTGTGTAGGATGACTAGGGTCAGTGTACCCTGTGTGAAGGACGCGGAGGTGCATTAGCTCTTCAGGTCTAATTCAGATCTTCAGCCTTTCAATATCTGAAGGGAGCCTACAGGAGAGCTGGAGAGGGACTCTGTCAGGAAGTCTAGTGATAGGACAAGGGGTAATGGTTTTAAATTGGAAGAGGGGAGATTTAGATTAGATATTAGGAAGACATTCTTTCCTGTGAGGGTGGTGAGGCTCTGGAACAAGTTGCCCAGAGAAACTGTGGATGCCCGATCCCTGGAAGTGTCCAAGGCCAGGCTGGATGGGGCTTGGAGCAACCTGCTCTAGTGGGAGGTGTCCCTGCCTACGGCAGGGGGTTGGAACTCGATGATCTTTGAGGTCCTTTCCAACTCTAACCATTCTATGCTTCTTTTAGAAAATGCATACTGAAGAGGTTGAAGCTAAATAGAGTAATTAATACAATGGAATGGCAGTAACTTAAAATATTTAAAAGGTTAGAAAATGCAGAATTCTTGTGTCATCATTAATATTCCTGATTTGCTTCTCTTCAGGTTTTTATGTTATTAATTTGGTTTTAGAATATGCTTTGTAGCACACATCTGGGATAATCTTAATGTCTTGCTTTTTATGTTTAATATTCTGCCATGGCATTTGTTGGGACTGTGTGTGGTGGATGGTTTCTTCCGCTTTACCCAATGACCAAATCTGAAATACAAAGATCTTATTTCAAGGTTTAAAAACTTTCTAGTTTCATTGGCTTGAAGAATAGAAAACTCACCCTCTCTTTTTGCACTTGCACTTCCAATTTTCACAACTGGTGCCTTTTTGGCATAAAGATAGCTCAGCTGCTGGCCCTCTGACCCGGGGGTGCTACGTGGTGGCCTTTGCAAAACCAGGAGTAACTTTTCGACATGTCCCCTGCCTTTCCAGGCAGGACCCAGCTAAGCTTCCTGAGCAACATCAGCCTCTGCTAAGAATTCAGGTCAGGATCTCCCTGCTTGTTTCCTAGCAACTGGGGGATACTGGTGCTTTCTCCTCTGTCCGGCTCCCTCAGCGTCAGATACAGGGATCACTTGGGGAAGGGACCGGGGCAGCGCTGATAACTCACACTTCCTTGGGGAAGGCAGAGCGTAGCCCAGTGCAGGGTAACTGAGGAGACATAGGGTGCACTGTCCAAGTAGAACCGAATTGAGACTGTGCAGAACCCTCTGTGCAAACTTGGAAGTGCCTCTGCTGGTTTTCTGATACCGCCTAAATGTCTGGTGAGGTTCCAGATCCCTTTTGAAACACCGGTAGCGTTTTGCGTTACCTTGAATCTGGCAAAAAGGAACGTACGCAGGTAAGCAGCTGAAGGAAGTTTATGTCTGAGGTGCTTTAAAGGTTGTTTTCCTACAGGTGTAGTGCGTTTCTTGGTTACACAGATGCACAACATTAAGTTGTGGGAGCATTGACCTGCCTTTGTAGTTACTAAAGTTTCGTCGGATGGTAAGTAAAAAAGTTGCGTGGAAAGATGAACGTCTTCCCTTGTTGTTTGTGATGTCTCCTTATAAAGTGCTGAAAACAACCTTTAAGCTTCTCGAGTTAATTTATTGTAGAATTGCCTAATGAAAAATCTTTAAGTGAGCAAGAGCTATGGGTTGCCACGTTCTCGCTGCAGCTGGCTCCCTGTAGCACATTTACAAAATGGGAAGCACCAAGTCCCTCTAAATACTTCTTGTTTGCAAAGGCCAGCAATCATTGCCTCTAGTTGGTAACACAATGGGATTTGTTACTGCTTTTTGTTTTCCTTTGATAGATTACAAGTAGAAACCCTTTGACAAATGTAAAAATTAAAGCAACGTGCCATTCTAAAAAAAAATTTTAAAAACTGTGTTCCTTGTGCTATAGCCTCTCTTCTCTACTCGCAGATAGCAGAGATAGCAGGATTTAAGCCAGAGTACATTTGTATCTAATGCTGGTACAGGCTGACATGATAGTTTTCTGAAGGGCTACAGAACTAAATACAGTTTTTGTATTTTGAAAAACTCGGAAATTAATGTCTCCAGGTGCGTGCAAGCTATTTAACTTGCCTTTTTCCAGAGTCTATAAAGAGTACTTTCCAGCTCTTTGCTGATACGTTTTGGCACAGCTCCAATTAACTTCAGCAGAAGCCTGCCAAGTGACATCAGCCAAAGATGTGGCTGCACATCTCTAGGACAGGTACACTGTCAGCGTGTTGGTAGTTTTTTTGCACAGGAGTACTATAGTGGTGCAATTTGAATAGGGACATAAAAAAACATATTGTTTTTTAAGCCATACATTTTAATCCTCGCTAATATGAAGCTGTTTAATTTCATTGCTGATTCTAAGGCGTTCCGGAGCTGGTCTCTTCAGAGAGACTGATTAAGTGCAGTTTCAATTGATATTTTCCACACTTGGTATTCAGAAAAACAATTCCCAGAGTCTCAAATTGCATACCTGATACAGCGGCTGCTTTTCAAAGTGTGCATGTCTAATTTGATATCCCAAGCTTTTTGTCTGTATCGTACATATGGGAGAGCTCATACATCCATTCCTAGGACCCACAGTGCATGTGTCCACTTAAGAAGAGAGGAAAAAAATCCATATCAAGGCAGGATCTTCATGCAGTTCAGGATGTTCTTTATTACAAAAGGCTCTCCCAAGTGTGTAACTCCACACTACTGTGTGTTTAGGTGGTGTAGGGGAGAGAAGGAGAAATATCTGTTTGAGGATGTGCTTCACGTTTCATTTAATTGTTCCGGTCTCAAGGTGAACAACTTTCAGGGGACAGTTAACAGCAGAAGCCTCTTTAGTCACTTTGATCTGGCTGTTTTAGTAAAGGAGCACTCTCAGAGGATAGCGTGGGACCCGAGAGATTAAGTCATCCAGCACTCCCTCATCTTTCTTGTGTTCACAAAGCCTTGTAGTGTCCTCTTAGTAATGCTCTTCTGCTGGAGCTGGGAGCTCTGCTAGACATCTCATTCCCTGCCCATTGCCATGACTCACAAATATTTTTTAAATGTCTGAAAAAATTATTAAAAGGAAGGAGGCCCCTCGGCAAAGAGGGTCAGATTTTCCTCAAGCTCGAGCTAATACGTTTGCCAACTGCATGTAAAAGACTAAATGTTTTCTCATTACACCTACACCAGGGGCACTCGCTCTGCAGATACACAGATGGCTGGGCCCTTGCAAGTCCAGCCAAGGGAGCGTACGCTGAGGCTTCAGGGTTTGAAAAGAAGCTGGAATGGGTCCTGTAGTCTGGTATTGGCAGCCAGCATCAGCGATCTGGGTGGCTGAACGTAGGAAAGAGCCAAGTCTGAGGAGGTTATTGGAACATAGGCCTTGCACAGATTTGTTTCTTCATAGCAAATGCCTCAGACATGTCCTTGGACTCTGCAGTAGACAGTGAGCTAGAGGTAGAAGGTGAACGCTTTCCTCTCTGCCTGTCTGCCAACCTGTGCAAATCTGGCTGGGAGCTGGGGAGCTTAAATCCAAGAGTGACCTTTGTGTTATCTAACTGTGAAGGCCACCTGGGATCCAGTGTCCAGTTCTGGGCATCTGGCTGCCAGAAGAGGTGAACGCAGAGTGGGAGGGCTGCAGAGAAGGGTTAGTAAGATGGCCAGGAGAATGGAGAGCTTATCTCTCAGAGGAAATTAAGATGCTGTGGCTTGTTTGGCTTAGCAGACAAAGGCTGAAAGGGGACACAGCCATTTTCTCTAAATACCCCTGGCAGGAGAGAAGCTGAAAGGATTGGACTGGCACAAAAATAAACAGGTATAGACTGGCTGTTTAGTCTGGGAATTTCTGACCATCAGAGTTACAACATTCTGGAATAGCGTTTCAGTTAAAGGGATGTTGAAAATTGAATAGTTGTCGAAATGACTGCAGTGTTTTCTGGCAGCAACAGGGGACTGAATACTCAGGAAATCCCACTGGTAGTATGTTCCCAAGTTTTATCTTGAAACACCTATATGAATCTCAGAGATTTGGTGTACCACAGCATGGCCTTTGTCAGGAGAATGTACTGTGTGAGAGAACTGAAAAAGGTCCAGCAGTGCATGGAGCCCCTGCTCTGGGAAGGGTTGATAGGTGGGATGCTTCTGGTAGTGATTTGAAAACACAGAGCTAAAGAGCATTTGTGGGCACAACAGTGAATCACTGAACTATGTAAGACACTGGAAGGGTGCTGAGCATCCCTTCTGTTACTTTGGACCTGTCCAAGGGATCAGAAAAAGCCAAGAAGTGCTAGGACCCTTCAAAGATGCCATGATACTGGCCATTTTGGGCATGAATTTGGATTTGTTGCTGTAACTAGCTCTGTATAGAAAGGCTTTTCGCCTGCCTCCTTGGGAAAGCAAACAAAACAGCAGCTGGAGGTGGGGAGTTCCCTTGCCAGGCATGGTTAGGACTGGGTGTCAGATAGCCCTGGAGGGCTGTGCCATGCCCGAGAGACAGGTTATTCCATAATGAAACCACTTCAGTGCTTTTACACTGCACCACCTGACTTTGTTGGGTTCATGACAGACCGATAGGAGTGGGAGGAAAGCCTACCACAAGCAGTTTTCACGCACATGGTTTTGCTCTCTGAGTTTTGGTTAGGAATGCTTCTCTGCCACCCTCTCCCCCAATGGTGTCCCTTTTGCTGTCCATGGGGAGGCTGTGTGCCTCCCTGCTCGTCTTCCTGCTTCTGAAAGATCATACTCTTAAAGTTAGATTTCTCTAGAATCTGAATGCCAATGACTTTTGATTTATGAATGCTGCAGTACATTTTGTTGTGCTTATTTAAATCAGGCAGAGCTCAAGTATTGTACAGTCACGTGTAAAGGTGATGGCAGATGAGAGTTCTTTATGTCATGCTGAATTTCTACAGCTCACGCTCTATCTGCCAAATTGCAGGCAGGAAATTTTTGAATTAATGACAAATATTTCCCAACAGTAGTTAGTTAAGTGCCTGCACATGTTAAATTAACCATAATAATCTTGTCATAGTCATAAATTAATAACCTGCATCTCATCAGGCTTTGAGTATTGAAGTAAAACATCCGTGGTGTATTCAGAGAAGGGAGCTTGGGGACAAATGGGATGAGTCCCTGAATGGGTATTTTACTTTCTGCCCTTTTAAACATCATTTTCAGGTTCCTGTGTAACTTTTGGGGCTTACTTGGCACTTGGGGTAGGACAGTGGGGTTGGGAATGCAAAGCCCCTAACCATGAGCTGCTAAATAACCCTAGCTTCCTTCTCTCCCCCACAGAGAGAGGTCTCCTCAGAGCAAGGTGATTTAGACCTATTAATATCTGAATATCTTTTCTCTATTGCCTGGAGGGAGAGACAGCCAGGAACAAACGTGCACATGAGAGCTTTCTGCCAGAGGAATCTTAAAACAGTGAAGAGTTTCACAAGGAAAGTGCTCGGAGGAGAACAGAGAGCATTTCTGCCCCAGTGGCAGAAGTGAGAAGAGACTGAGGACAAGTGATGGTGTGGGAAAGGGGGACATTCCTCTCAGTGTATTCCCCACCAGCAGTCTGTGGGACCCCTTCCAAGGGAGATCCAGGGAGTGGAATCCAGTTCCCTGTGCCTTCTGCTTCCTGCAACGGTGTAGGGATCTGGGCCCTGGACCAAAGAGGGCACCTCAGTCAGTGCCATCGGCTCCAGCAGGGCTGGACCAAGGACAGGCCTGGAGCTGAGCGCTGCTTCTGCATGACAGACTCACCCTGGTCCCTGCTCTGAGAGATGCTCCTTGAAAGGACATCATGAAAAGCATTCGATCTCTCCATACTGTTATACTATATATAAAACGCAGGTGCTGACAATTCTTTTCCTCCTTTCAGGACCCTTTTGAAGTTGTAGGCTGGCTGTCATCCCAACATTGTATGTGTAGGAACTGGTTCAGCATAGATTCATCATAGTAGGCTTTGTAGTGGTATGAATGGAAACAACTGTACCTTTGTTCGTACAGTTTCTGGAAGTGCCATGATGTTCTCCAGAAAGTCCCACGTGACTGGAGGTCAGGGACAGGTCTGAACCTCGGGTCTTTCAGAGAGCCGCAGAAGCTGGCAGCTGCCTCTTCCACTCTTTTCTTCTCTCCACCTCTGAGTAAAGTGGCAGCATCGTGATAACATTGGCATTGTTATCTACACAGTGGCTGGCTTCCACCAGGCCAGCAATGCTCCCCCACTGCAGTATGCCATCCCCCCATGCTCTTTCTGCAGGACTTCACTTCTCAGTCCCTGCCTTCTCCTGATACCCTGAACTGTCCCTATCCTCTAATGGCCAGCTTAGAGGTTCATCAGGCCTGCACCTGGGCTGCAGGTGTGCTGGCTGCTCAGCTGGCTAGCAAAAGGAACAAGCATCTGCTTTTCCCTGTCTTTTCTGCAGTGGGGACTCTGCACAGTCACCAATTTTTACAAAACTGGTAGGAGCTTCACAGCTTTGAGATGCATCTCTCCGTTGAACTCAGCTGAAAAGGACCAACAGCTTCAAAAGTGGTGGGGTCATGGGGAAATGGAGCAGGATAGTCAGTGCAGTCACATAAATGTTGTTTCCTTAGGAAATGAAACCTAAGGAGTAGCAGTATCATACAGTGATGTTTATCACCTGTCCTCTTGCACCCGGTTTAAGATGAAAGTGCTGTCAGGGCTGGATCCGTCTGTTTTGCAGATGAGAGAGGATGCACAGCTGGTGACTGGTAGCGTATTCTGCTGCTGCTCTGGATAGATAAGGAGCAGGAACCTCCCTGTGACTATGTCCCTTAGTGTTATAAGCACTGTCAGGGAAGGTTTGAGCTCTTCAGTGCTGTCCTTTCTTGTACTTTCTCCAGTTCTCTCTCCTTGTTTTGTTCCACATGTGACATTTTTGCATATAATCTGAATATACGAGCACACGTGCTCACTCTTACTTGCCCTGGACAAATTGGCACATACAACTGCTTTCTGCTTCCCAGTCCAAGGGAACAAACAGGCTTCTGCAGGTAGCATAGAGCACAAAAGAGACTTGGTTCTGGGTTTCTGACACGGCAGTGGGAAAATCTATTAAGCTGTGTTCAGAGGTGCTGACTTTCAAAAGTCTGCAAGTCTGAAGTGGCAACTGGAGGTGAAATGCGTGGAGTGACTCGCCAGAGGTTGTTTTCACTGAGGTTGTTGCCGCAGGGGAGGAGCGAAAGGGAAAATGAGAATCTGAGCAAGCAGCGGTTATTTCCATTTGCTCGTATCCCTGTTTCGGAGCACAGAGTGTGGTTTGCAGCACAGACCTGCAAGTATACGGGGAGAGGAGAGCTACAGGAAAATATCTCTTCTCTTTCAAACACAAAATAACAAATATGTCCTGAATGGATGGTAGTAAGAATGAAGAGTTTTCAAGTACATGTTATGAGGGAGTAAATGACAAAAAATTAGGGCTCTTACGTTTGTGAAATCCTGACTGTGTTTTTCTTATAGACCGTGGAGAAACGTTCCAAGCAAAGATGAAAGGACTCAGCAACGTTGTTTATTGTGGCATGGTCAGAAAGTAACCTTCCAGACTGTTCATGTAAGAAATTATTTAGGTTAGGAAGACTGTCCAACTTAACCGGCCTCCTACCTGAAACCCCTGTGGTAGTCATGTGCTGCTGTGACTTTGCATTAAAAATCTCCTGCTCTTTTTTCTGGAAGTGATCTGAGTGTTACTCAGGTAGAGGAAAGGGAAAGGAACCCATGGCTTGTCTCTCTCCTGTGTGGGCTCAAGAAAATTATTATCAACTGAAAGCTGAGAGGCACTAAATTAGGAAGGGTCAACGGAAGCTAAGTAAGTTCTTTCACGGTGGAAAGCCTGCCACACGTACCACTGCAGAGCAAGCCTCATACAATGGTTAGACAAGAGGCCATTCAGCTTTGCATTTGACCCTGTGGGGTTTAACGCAACAGGAATGTGGAATGTGTTTACAAGGTAGCAGTTATTGCTGAAATATGTGAGCGCTGTTCCCCTGGGGACATCTCAGAGGATTGAGGTTGCGCTGACAGTGGCTGTACCTCTTGGTCTGTGTGGATGTTGGGGAAGAAGTCTGCAGTTGGAGCGTTGCAGAAGGAATGCAGGGGAAGATGCTCCCCTTCTTCACCTCCTCCTGCTTCCTTCCTGTGGTTCCGTCTGGATCTCACTCCATCCTCGCCGTTCCTTCGCGTTAGGATGATCCAGGAGGGGGACCGGTCCTTGGGCTGGAGACATGGCTTCTTGTTATCCCTGTGTCCAAGGTGACTCCAGGTTAGCACACGACTGCAGCCAGTTGGGCAGAGCGGTGCGGGCTGAAACAAGGCAAAGCCAAGGGACTGCTCAGGACTGAGGGTCTCTGGTGGCACCTTCCATGAGCAGCTCCTGGAAATCAAACTGTTTGTGTTCTGGCTAGTCTCAGCTGGTAGGCTGGTATATCTCTGCCTGTGAAGGGCTCAGGCTTCGTTTGGAATGTTTCGTTCATTCTCTTTGCATCCCTACTTTCTTTCTTTTTTCTCTACTTTAATTATTCAGTATTAAAACTATTCTGCACATGGTTCGTAGATGATCCAAATCATTTCATCCTTCCAGCACAGGAATTCCTGAGGAACCTGGTAAAGCACAGCCTAATCTCTTTATTTCATGCACTTTCCTCATTACTCGTATTTGGCCAAACCAGACTGTACTTTCCATCACATTAATGGCAAAATATTTGGAAGTAGGCCTGGGATATAGATGTATTCTGTGTTCAGTTTAACCTGACATTTGAAAAGATTTGTCATTAACTTTTAAAGAAGTTTAATAAAACTGCTGAAATGATACTATTGACTACACCTAACATTATGCAGCTGAGAGTAAATACCCCATGCAGTATAGATGGGCTCAGAATGGATGAAAATTGGGCCACATTCAGCTCTGATGTTAGCAATTACCTTCATTGTCTGGCTAACTTGGCCCACTGAGGGTTTTTCTTCTCTGAATAGCAGATAAAGCTAAATAACTGTCTCATCCTGGGTAGTGCTAAGTACTTTCTGCATCTTGAACTCCCATTAACCTCTGCACTGTAGAAGAATACCCTTACATTAGCCTAATTGATGGGGAGTCGATGTAAGTGCAGCGTTCCTCAGGGCTTGCTGTGATTCCAGGTGAGTTTTATTCTTTCTTTGCCACACAGATAAGCGTGGGGGTGTGTACGTATATAGACAATTTATGGTATTTATGATTCCAAAAAGCAAGGAAGGATCAATGAAAGCCTGTTATGTTTTAAAGGCTTTGAGACCTTATAAGAAAGTTGATTTTTCTACTCATTCTGAATACCGAAAGACCCTGTGTAATTATTTTTGTGAAATAGCTTGTGGAATGTTCCCAGTGCTGAATTCAAGAATAATTGCAACTGTGACATGTAGAATCAAATGTAATTTTGTTCTAACTAAAGCAAGACATTTTGCTTTCTTTTTTATTGCTTTTCAAGGAGAGGCACAGTGAATTTTTTGATACTTTACTGACCTTTGACTCTGAGTGACATTAGCCTGCTATTGTACAACAAAGATTAACTTCTTCAGAACATTTTTATCCAAAGTAGTCTGTGTGAACACTTGATATTATTTAAGTTAAAACTACAGATTGTGGTTTTATCAGTAAAGATGGCTGATATAAGCCTTAAACTCGAGTATTTTGTCAAGCTGTTTGTGTTCCTTCATATAGCAGAGGATCTCTGGTAGGGAGCCAGCCAGGGGAGGTCTTGTGTCTTTGTGTGAAACAGCATGCCTTTATTATCCTTGTGTGCTGAGGAAGAAGGAGGAGAGCCAATGTGGCTTTATTACTCTAACAAGTCCTGTAATAATAATGCTTTCTGTGTTGGGAGAATAGATCTCCTGGCTCCACTATTAAATCACAAAAACTAGAGAACTGAAAGCAAGAAGGAACAGGTTACTCCATAGGAATAAGACATTTGACATGAGTTTGCTTTATTCTTTTGCCAATGTAAGCTCCTCCTTCCTCCCTTTTAATTCTTTCATATAGTTGTTTGGTTTACTTTGTTGTTGGGGTTTTTTCTTGTTTAAAGAAAGCATACAAGCTAAGGCTATTCCCATGAACAAAATATGACCTTTGACAAGGTGTATAGCCCCGAGTTACTGAGCTCTGTCAGGGAAGCAGAATTGCCTTAACCCTTCTGGGGAACAGCCTGTTCCCTACACGACCCAGGACATCAGGCTGGGCAATCCCGTTGGTGCCTTCTGACCTCTTATGTTTGTGTTCTGTTGCAATGCAGCTTTTTTTTTAAAAAAAGAACCCACACAAAAAGCTCACTCTTCTAAAGCTGCTTGGGAGTCATGTTTATTTTATGGAGTGTTTCTCATTTCTCTCACAAACAATGCGGGAAGGAAGGTCTATCAGTTCTTGGGGGGAAAAAAAAAAACAGAGAAAGAAGGGGTTTTCCTCCTCGTCCCTCAGAAATGCCTTGTGCTTGTAATAGAGAAAGGAATGTGCTGTTGGCAGGTGCACAGCAGAAGGGCTGGTGAGGATCTGACTCAAGAATCTGCTGCACAGTCTTTGGAATCACAGGGAGAGATGCACCAGGGAGGAGTTTAGGTGATGGAAAACATGTACTGCCTGACAGCAGTGAAAGGGGCAAGTGAAGACAACTGAACACCCAGAAAACCCACTGAAAGGATTGGGAAGATGCACCTGCTGCCTCTTCTGTTTTTCCTCTCATAGCCTGTGAAGTCCGATGTGATGGTTGTGGCAAGTCTTGCGTAAAGGCTTGGAAGGGGAGCCCATGCAGTGAGCTGTATCCTATCTCCCCTCTCCCACCTTCCTTTTAGGAAGTATTTTATTACTTGAGATCCCTTGATGCCTCTTCAGTCAGTGATCACAGGGACATCAGGCACCACCTTATGTTTCCACAGTATGCAACTGAAGATTTGAGTGAGAGCTGTGAGTACTGCAAAGGAAAGGGCTGCTTCAGAGGGATGCTGGCACGTCAGTGATTACACATAGCTGGTCCCTGTGCCACAGCTTGCTATTTCCTCTACCTCCACCTCCAACATTGGTGAAGGAGTAGCAAACTGGCACAAAGAGCAGCATTGGAAGACATTATGTGTTGGTGCAACTATCTTCTGTTAATCGTTCCTGAGAGAAAGCACAAATCACTCGGAGGTAGCTCTATTCATTTTGACAGCAACTGGGAAGAGGATGGATGGGAGGATTCCTAAAAGGTAGAGTTTAAAAGAGGAGGACGTTGACTTTGAGTTTAGGCTGAGTGCTCTCACCTGGATGCCAGCCTAGGACTCGTGCAGCCAGGGAGAGGATGCTGGAGGATGCTGGCAGCCAGACTACTCGCAGCCAGCCTTGCTCTGAGTGTGAGGAGCAGCCACAGGCTCTCACCACACCGTTGTGGTTGCACAATATACAAATTTTCTAATAATGTGAGAGCAGGCTGCAAAGGTAGCGCTAGCTGGAGAAAAATGTCAGCCACAAGCAAAGAAACGAAACCTTTTATTAACCAATAATGCAGATAAGAAGAGATGAGGAACGTGTGCCAGGTTCAGCGTGAGGCTGATGAAGATGGATAGGGAACTGTCATGTTTTAGACAGCAAACCATTTGTGAAAATACTGCATTTTGAAGTTGATGTCCCCCTGGGCACCAGTCAGCGTAAACAAGTAGGTGCTAACAGCGTCCGCACTAAATTATTAAAACAAGGAGAAACCACATGAAGTTAGAGACTTTGCGAAGTAATACATTTACTGGTTCAAAACAGTTGAACAAAGTGGAAGGAGAAGATCATCTGCTCAACTTTGAAAACAAAAAGCAAAGTTGTATACAAAAAGTGACAGGGTATTTTTCTTCTTGGTTTCACAAGAAATTTATCTTTTACATTTTACATAGATTTGATAAAGAAGAACAGTGCTGTTTTCTCTGAAAATATGTCTTCTCTGGGTAAATTATATCTAGTAACACAAAAAAGGATGAGGACACAGTTCCAATATGTACAGATCCTGTATAGATGCTGACATGGTAGACTTCAGTCACAGTGCTGGGATCCCATTGAAGCTCCTAGGATAGCTGTGTGTATGTGAGCATGAATTCGGGTGCATTTGTTCACTTGATTTAATAGTTGGAGTCCGAATGAGAAGTGAAATCTGTAGTCCTCTGATACAAAGAAGAGTCTGGAGCAAGAAGGTGTATGGCTTTAGAAATACAGTTGCAGCTGTTATCAAATTCTCCTGTCCCTTTATGTGTGCTTTTGGGATGTGTTTATACAAACTAATTGGGTTCCCAGAGACCTGCATCTCACTCCTGTGGACGATCATAATACCTGGGCTCATATGTGCCAGTGCTAGCTCAAGAGGGTGTTTCACTGGGCTTCCTAGACCTCCTGGTGCCAAAGGGGGAGTAGGGGCTTGTCTTAGTAACATAAGCTCAAGATGATGGATGACTTCTGGAAAGGATTTTATAAGTGGGCACGCTGTGAGAGGTTTGGTTCTGGTTAGGCTCAACTGTTATCACTTGGGAGCACTGAAAGTGGTTTGAGAGCTCAAAAGCAGGGGTGATGTTGGGATCTTTATTAGTTGGAGAAGGTCTGAGCAGAGAGGCAGTTTTAACACCAGCGTTTCTTTTGCTTTGTGAACACCTCCTCGTCACAAGCTCCTTTCCCAGCTCCCTCACACTTCCTTCTACCACACCCTGTTGTGCAATGTCTTCAGCCCGTAGTCTCCACTGGTTACAGGAATAAACCTTCTCTTGGGATGCAGGTGATCACCACAGGCTTTTGAACCTGCACTGTGCCGAGGCGGGGTGTCATGGGACTGTGTCTGGGTGGTGCTCTCACTAAAGCACATGTGGCAGAGCTGGGGCATCTCCAGAGGTGTGAAAGCTCTGCTGGTGCACCTGCTGCTGGCAGGGGATCCTGGTGGGCACCCTGGGCGTGCTTCCTCTGGTAGCTTCAAGCTGTCTCCTTTCTGCCATCCACGGGACAGGAGGAAGGCTGCATGGCCCGTGTATTGTGTCTTCATTTAGAGTCTGAGCCCTCAGGAGGGTTGGATGAGGAAAAGCTGCCTCAGTCTTCACCTCTGGTAATTAGGGTGGGTTTTTTTAGCTTGGTTACTACCTGAGCTAGGGGAGTTTTTCAGAGTATTTGGGTTTTCTTTATATCCCTGGAATTCCTGCATTTTCTTTCCCAAGTCCGCAAGGCTGTGTTAATACCAGTAGGACTATTAGTACATGTCATGATATTGGACACAGAAAAAGGCAGGTCTTCCTTCTCTCATGTGAAATAATTTCCAAAATTCAGATTTTTTTAAAATAGCTTTAATTCCTGGAATTTGTGTACTAGAAATAGAACATTTTTATACGATAGGAATAAAAGGTATAAATTGGTGTTGTTCAGTTCAGCTGTGATTTCTTTTGGATATACACTTCTGAATGTACTGACATTTGGGAGGGATAGGAAGGGGAAAAAACACCCACTGTGTTGCCATATTCCCTCTCTATTCTCTGCCCTGGCATACCGTTAGCTCTGTTTCTTGTGTCTTGGCTCTTCTAGAAAGGCCAAGGGAAGGAAGAAGGAAAGTGGAAAAAGTCTCTGCTGGGAAAAGTCCAATATAGACAAAAATACTGTTATAAGCTCAGGTAATATTTACCAATGTATGATCAGGTGTATTGGGCTCATGAAATCTCATAATAAATTGATAAGCCAGGTATCTCTAGTATTCTGCTGTGAATCTTTTTTCACATAAAATGCAAAGGAAAAAAAAGAAAGGGGAAAAGAGTGTGAGTGCCAGCCGTGTGGTAAATCTTGCCCTTGGTAACCGAGGAGAATTGATGCAGACCGCTCCTCGAGGATGCAAATCCTGCTGAGTCTCCAGATCGCAGGGTGATTTAACTGAGTGATGGACTTCAGCAGATCCTTGGGGAAACTGGAAATGATAAAGCTCAGCAGCCCCACAGCCACCAGATCCAAGTGTAAATGGGCACTGAATAGCACCTGTGCTGGGGATGCCCGCCCAAAGCTGCTGGATTCTGTCAGCATTTTGTGCACAGCTATTAAACTTGTGGGCTTCCATAAATTTTAAACAAATCTTTGAGAAAGCTAGAATTTAGCTCCAGAGCAAACAATCAAATCTCTGTTTATGCTGGGGAAGCGACAGGCAGTTATAGTCATAACAAGGGTAAACTTTGGCCTCTGCTTTTTTTTTTTTTCTTTTTTTTTTTAATTGCTTCTGCTCTTAAGTGTCTTGTTTTAATCGCATCTTTCCTACAATGAATGTATTATTACTGAAGATTTTAATTACAGACAGTGAGGAAAAAGCTTGAAAGATTGAAAACCTGCCTAAAGGTAGTGTTAAAATACGTCATAGTGAAGGAAAAAAAGGGAGGTACAGATAGAACAGTTGAGCAGTTCTCTGAGTTTATGTGTTTGGGAAAGAAAACAGAATTATCTTATGGTGGGTAGTGAGCGGGTAAAAACTAGCGTTTCTCTAACAGGGTTTGGCAAAGGAAGTATGTAAAAGGAAAAACATCTTTCCGCCTTATCAATAAAAATGTCGTTGTAAATGTTAAGGTAGAAATGAATGTGATTGCCTACAACTGGGTTTGGCAGGACCCTACGCGGGGCAGCACCCCACTTGAAGAGCAGTGCAGAGGGGTCTCTGGCAGCCACCAGATGCCCAGTGGGGGCCAGTGTCTCTTTGTGCTGTGTTGGGATATTGCTTCAGTGGAAACTGTTACTCAGCAAAACACTCAAGCCAGCATCTAAATCTCAGCTTCAGTATTTGCTTAAAATCAAGGTTTGCTAAAAACAAACCTGTTGACTTTTGAAGGTCATTTCTGAAACCCACCACCCACCAGTGTGCTGCACAGCAAGAGTTTTTACAGCTCCTTCTTGTCCTGTCCGCTGCCTGCTGCTTCCCTCCGCCATCCTCAGGTTAAGGAAGCAGGTGCCTGTTTGTCTCTTGGCACAAAAATATCTCCCCTTGATAACAGCAGCCATAAAACTCTTCCTGTAACCTTGGTGCTGGGCGGGTGGCCGCACCTCATGGCCATAGTCACAGCGCGTGTTTGTACAACATAGCGACAGCGGCGAGGGCTGCCACCACCTTCTCCTCCTCCTCCTTCTCCTCCTCCTGCACATCAGCCAGCACGGGCCTGGGAGAGTCACGTCAAACCCTGGGTTCAGGCTGGGAACTCACTTTCTGAACTGAAAACCTGAGATGTGTTCACTGTTGCTTGGGCCCAGTGTCTCCCACCCTGGGCGCCTCTGACCCTCACCTCAGGTTGCTTTCTGCTTCACTCCAAAGTGAAGATGACCTTGCGCCCTTCACGCTGCCTGCATCTCTTTGGCAGCTCTGCCACAGTGAAGCGGTTCTTCCATCAGGTGACACTGCGGGACAGCCCCTGCAGCATGGTAGGACCTGGCCCAGGACCTGGAAAAAATTCACAAGCCAGGGCTCCAGCTCCTCTTGCTGGACCCTTGCAAGAGACATTTTCAGAAGCACAGTGGTGGCAAGCTACCTTCCCCAGATCTTGGGCACTTTTTGGAAAGACACAGTAATTCTTAAAATAACCTTAGGAAACAGTAAAAATGTGGAAGACCTGAAAAATGGCTACATGAGGTCAGAAAGGAAGCGATGACCTTGCTTCGAGACACATGGCTGGCAAGGAAAGAGCTCATCGGGGTTCAGCGTTTCTCCTAAGTGAGGAGATGTATGCTGCACCCTCGATCACGCATCGCTGATCCCAAATATTTGGCACACCCAGTGGAAAGAATCTTCGTGACTTCAGATGGCACACATCAGTCACACAGATCTTCTCTGACATTATGGTGGAGCTCACCTTTTTATGAATCTCTTTTATTCTCTAGAAAATGGGCTGCTGAGATTTGAGATGGGACAACACCACATTTCTGGATTGTCAGAAATATAATGTATTATCTACTTGGATTTTGCCAGAGGGAATGTGTTTATACTTGCCTGCAAGGTTCAAACTAGCATTTCCATTATGTGGGTGTTTATCCCCAGTGGCTTTGCCGTTCAGAACTGGTGAAGCATGGCACATAAACATTCAGATTAAAAAATACACCTTCACCCGAGTGCAGCAGCATGCAGCAGAGCTCTGCCAGTGGGCCACAGCTGGGAATCTAAGTTATGGCATCTATATAGAGAGATCTTAGGATCCCACTTCTGGATGCATAGAGCTTATGGATGCTGCAGGTCATGCATGGAATAGCTGAGGCTTTAAAGGTGTTGATTTGCACTCCTGCCATTGCTGTTGCAACACCTGGAGCCTGTTTAATAATCGACTAGTGTGTCACAGCCCACAATACGTATTCATCTATAATCTCCCATCAGGCATTTACTTTGAAAATATAGGTATTGTAACGTCCAAGTCTGTTCTTTTCTAAGGCTGGTTCCTTCCTAATTCTACCTATGTGAGGCAGATGCCCTCGACCAAAAGTTGCTCTCTCTCATCTTTGTGCTTAACTCTGATTTTGGTTTCCTGGTGGGTGGTGGCAGGCTGTATTTTACAGCATGTGGGTCTGGCTGTTGGGAGGAGTTATTCTGCAGTATTTAACTCACCATCCAGACAATGACATCCATACATTTACTCTACCTTAATAGGTTCTGTTTGTGTATTTACATATAAAAGCATACACTTAGCAAATTATTTTATATTTTTTAATTTTAATAACTTATCTGTCTGTACGTTTACATATATGTACCAAAGTACTGTTATTTTGTTGATATGACTGACACTTTTTCTCCCTCCTTTAGTGACTGTCACATGAATTCCTCAAGGATAATGGATCCTAAGGTGCGAGAGACTGAAGGAGACGGAGAGGACAATTCAGGTAGAACTGCTCCTTTCCCCAGTGAACAAAAAGTGCTGTGACTTCTTGAGCTTCAATGCCTTGGCTGTATCACAGAAGCGAATCTGTTTAGGGAATGCATTCTCCCTTTCTCTCCTCCTGTTTCCAAGAGCTGTTATATTTTTTACATTTTCAGAGGCTTGAAATAAGATTTTTCTAGCATCTTGTGGTTTTTTACCCAACAAGATCCCATGATAAAGGAAATGCCGACAGGGATGCCTCACAGTGCTGTCATGCCAGCTTATATGGGACAGGCACAAGTTGCTGGGGTGTCTTGTGCAGAACTGATATAATTTCAAGTAGTTTCTTCACGGAGCTTGCAACTGATCCTAGTTCAGGTCTTCCCTTACTGAGCAGACTAGCATTGCTTTACAAGATTATTGCTTGATTGCTTGTTTATTACTTTGTGATCCAGTGAGTCTCATAATTAGCATTCAAAATATTCTGGGATGTATTATAAAACTGACGTTATAAAAGCATTGGTCTCCCGACACTGCACATTCCACCTAAGCAAGCCTTTCCTGCACTTAAATTGGTTTTGAGAACAACATTGCCCTTATCTTCACTGTTTGGCTTGCTGAACGAAGGCAGTGGGTTTCCAAGTTGTAATTTCTTTTCTATATCCCAGGCTGTTAATACTGAAGTTTTTCTTCAGTCTAATTATCTCAAGAGGCATGTAGAAACTCCATTAGGAAAAATCCTACACCGTAGGTTATTTCTTATGTGTCATAAACATTGCAATCCATTCTCCAAGATAACAACAATTACGTGCTATCAGTATAGTCTTAAAATGCATTAATGCAAGAGCAGACGGTGTTGCCTCTTCCAGGAAAGAAATCCACTTATGAAGAAATTATGAGGGAATTATTATTGTTCCAAAAACTTGCAAATGCATCTTCTTTATGTTTCTTCATTTAGGAAAGAAAAAATCAAAGTTCAAATCTTTCAAGAAGTTTTTTGGTAAAAAGAAAAGGAAAGAAGTACCACCTTCTGGGAGCAGCAATCTGAAGCTATTCCAGTCAACGAGCGATGTTGCAGCCTCACATGACGTGCACATTAATTATGATTCTGAAGATGAACTCGAGTAAGTCTTTGGACTCTGGCTGGTAAACAAATACAGAATTGCTACAATGCTTATAGATTAAAGACACCCCAAAATTGCCGCCTCCTCTGGTTCGGAATGCTGCATTGGCATTTTCAGGAAAGCAAAAATTAAAATGCCTGACACAAGGCAAATGGCAAGGGAATTGGATGGGGCCCAACA
The DNA here is from genome assembly GCA_013400375.1 of Thinocorus orbignyianus. Lineage (NCBI taxonomy): Eukaryota > Metazoa > Chordata > Aves > Ciconiiformes > Thinocoridae > Thinocorus > Thinocorus orbignyianus. Next base: position 753,531 of record VXBW01007406.1, read on the forward strand.
AGAAACAATAACTAAAAACGTTTTCATTTAATCATCAATAAGCCCTGGGTTATCGTTTCAAAAGAATGTAATTCCCATCTTCAAAAATGAATTAGGTACTCAGCTTATGTCTTACTAGAATTGTCTTGTGCCTCTAAGGTATATCTCCTAAGGTTATTAAAGAAATTGAGAAGCCTAACCATTTACGCCAGGTTTTGAAAGGAAGGAAAGGATAAGAGGGTGGCTGCAACTGAAACCAGCAGGAACCAGAAGCTGTGAAGCCTTTATTTTCTCTGTCTACATGGAATTTGTCTGACCAAGGGACAAATGTTTGCATCTAAGTTAGTCACCAGCTGCCTTTAGTCACCTCTCTGCCTTTAGTCAGCAGAGAGAAGTCAACATTACTAAGAAAGCTCATACCATTCTTGTCTAGACATCTGAAGTTGTTCAGATGAGCAGAACCAGACTCCAGAAGTGTCTGTTTCTAGAGAGACAGGGTGACCGGCTTGGATGTAGATACCTGTAGTTTATTGTCTGAAATTAGACCAGATGAATCCCAGTCTGTGTATCTGTCTGCCTCTGAACATCCTGTCTTTGTTCAGGCATTGCCAAAAATGTTACCCACTTCTGAAGGGTAACCATGAGAAACCCGGCCTACAGTTCAAATGTGTTCCTGAATGGAGAGATTTACTGCAGAGCCCCGTGGCTGCCTAAAAACCAAGTCTTTGCATTGGCAGATGTGCCTCAGAACAAGCCTTCTTGGTCCTCAGGCGAGGAGATGCTGCCGTGGCCAGGGGTGGGAAAGGCAAATGCCGTTATACAATATGGCCACCAGGCGGCGCCAAACACCAAAAGAAATTATTAATTTTTTTAAATTTTGGTTCTTTTGTGGCGTTGGAAATTGTAATAATAGTCCAGCTTGAAGCCCCAGGAGTTCCGGACTGGCAGCACCAGGTCTCACGGTGGGCTGCAGCATTTTTGACAACATATTTTTAAGACATGGATGGTCAGATTTTCTCTCCCTCGTGCGTGACTCAACAAGGTCACGTCCGAGTGGGCACCATCTTTGGCTGGTTTGGCCGCGTTCCTGTGCCATCACTTGCAGGGTTGTTACGTTGTTGTTTCTTAATATGTTTGTTCAGACAGACAAAAACCAGGAGATTCCTTGAAAGGAAGGAAAATTAACTTGGGCGCTCATAATCTGAGGAGGCATCTTGCCCTTGCAGGCTCTGTAACGTGCTGGAGAGCTGAGCAGCCATCGCAGCCCCGGCTGGCACGCACTTTGCAGATTGCTGTGGATCTGGCTGACCTTGGATGCGTTGCAGAGATCACGTTTTCACTTAGATAAATTGTTCTTCTAACGTCTCTAGCACATTAAGCAAAAGCAGCAGGCTTTCCTTCCTTCTGCAGCAGGAATACAGATCAACTTTTTCCTGTTATTGTTTTATCAAACATATTTATAGCAGCCGTTACAAGGAAAATGTTATTTTCTGGCGTGTTTGTTTATGTTCCTGAATGTCCCTATGACAGCATTTAGGATCCAAAAATACACAGTTCTCTTTTTTTTTTCCCCCTTTTTTTTTTTCTTCCCCTCTAGAATACCTGCTCAATTAACTTAACAGTTACATGAACCCATGAACCCAAGCAGTTCTGTATTCCCGTTTGCCATTTCATAGCTGTCTTATTTAAAAAATTTAAAAGAAGGAGTTCTATAAGAAATGCCTTGTGTGTGCACTCCTGGTCGCTGCTCAGTTAGGCTGTGAGCTAAGCTAAGGAAAATGAGCACAAGAGACTTCCTAGCAGCTATCTGTCTGCTGTCCATGGGTCTCCTGCACCATTCCAATGAGGAGAAAAGATGTTCATGCCCCATGTGTAACATTTGCAAAAGAAGTTACGTACCACAGGCATCAAAAGTAGGAAACAGGATATGAGAGAAGCTGCCCATGGAGCATCTTCTGCTTTCACTCACCAGTCCACAAAGGGTGACCATGAAAAATGTGTCCCCCAGGCTCATAAGGGAGAACCCCAAGGATCTTGAAAACATCTTGTAAGGATTTATGCAAAGGATTCTATGTGAGAACTACATTGCCTACAATATTTTTCTTGATGACCTTACCTGCGTGGCAGAGAGACCTATTCTTCTTATGGTAATGGTCAGTCGTTTGAGAGACACGTTCTTACATCAGCAAGAAGTTAGTCTGTCTCGGGTACAGGCTTATTTATGTGAACTCCTTTCATTGTGCACCTGGGTTTGCCACCATCGCACCACTCAGCTGCTGGCTTCCAGGCATGGGGCAGTAGCTTTTCCATAAGATACAGCTCAGTTGCTGGGGCTAAACTTTCTTTAACCCTGCTTCAGTTTGTTAACATGACAGATAACAGCATTTGCAAATTTTTGTTTGATTTTTAAAGGTATTACATAGATTAGCCTGCGTGACTGGTGGTGAGGCACTGGAACCGGTTGCCCAGAGAAGTTGCGGCTGCCCCATCCCTGGAAGTGTCCAAGGCCAGGCTGGATGGGGCTTTGAGCAACCTGTTCTAGAGAGAGGTGTCCCTGCCCATGGCAGGGGGGTTGGAACTCCATGATCTTTAAGGTCCCTTCCAACTCTGACTCTATGATTCTGTGATTCTGTGACTGTATTGTATTCATGTCAAAGTCTGAAATCTCACGTGTAATGTACACTGCGCACACCTGTCTTCCACTCCGTTTTCAACTGACCACCTGAATTAAGAGTAATAGGACTGACAAAAATATCTGTATGTTTTCACTCATTTTTTATGTTATTCCAGGACCCATAAAGGCGTTATGGGAAGCAGAGCTCTGTCGCATGACAGCATTTTCATCCCTGAGACTGGGCAAGAGCCTACAAGGCCAGTGAGAGTGTTTTCTCAAGAAAACATTTCTGACCGGATTAGAGCTTTACAGGTAATTCACACAGCTTATTCTTTTTTTCAAAAGCAAGAGATGGAATGTCTTTCTAGGCTTGATTTTATTGGGATAATATTTGTGGTGGAACATTTCATTAGGAAGTAGTATCTGTCTGCAGCTTATGTTAAACGTCGCATTTAATGAGATGGCAGTATCACACCTTGGTTCTGCTTAAATGATAGTTGGAAAATAGATAGGACACTTGGCTCCCTGAGAGAACATCTGAAGTGAGATGTCCTTTGCTCTGGATCATTCGATTGTGAAGTTAAAATAAAAGTAACTCATTGACCTGAGCTAAAAATGTACCGGGGAAACCTCCATCACTATCATGCACTAATGTATTTTATGCCACGCTGAAGTTGAAACTCCAGCCTACCATGAAATTGGGACCTCCACCTCCATTTGGACTTCATGCAAAGCGAACAGAGGATGCTGGGACCAGTTCTGAAGATGATGGATTACCCAGGAGCCCTCCAGAGATGTCTTTGCTCCATGAAAACTTATATTCAGGCACAACAACAAGAGTGAGTAGTTCTGGTATTGACAAAAATCAGCGTTAATGACTTGTTTTACCTACGTGGGTTAGACAGAATAAATTGTTTGGTTTGCTATATGTATCACTGCTTTGTGCCTAGAATACCTTACTCAAAATGGGAAAATGCTATCTCTCTGTATAGACAGCTACTTAGAGTCTTTGCTCCTGTTAAAATATAAATATCATGCCAGAAAATGCAGAACTAGGGAGGAGAGGATGTGTTTGTGTGCATGCATGGGGATGCTGGGTTTTTTTAAGGACTACAGAGAGCTGCCAGGCATAAAAAAAAAAAAAAAAAAGCTGAAAAATCTGTATTCTCCCTTGAATGTGCTGATAAGAGAGCTCTCTTCTTTAATGTTTTTCTAGGCTGTCGTCAGAAAAAGAAACATGAAAGAATTTGAAACGCTTTTTTTCTTTTTAAATGATAGTTTTGTTACACATTATTTCATTCTTTATCTGCTTGTCTTACACTTTATGTTTGCAGTGTCCTTGCTAATCCTTAAGACTATAGAGGAAAACAACTGACATTGTCAGTATCTGTGTGCACTTTGTGTAGATGGTTTCTGCGAATATATCCACCTTGTTTGTCATCTTTTACTGAATCTCTTCCTCATTCCATCCCACAGTTCTCTGACTCTCACAAGCACCTTAGCTCTTTGAGTTTAGCTGGAACAGGCAGTGAAGAAGAAGAACAGGTAACTTCTGCCAAATGTATTAAGGGCCAAGCAATTATGCATAGTATTTTAAATAAATGTGAGGCGTAAATATTACTTTGTAGCCTGACTGGCTGCAAAAAAAAACCCCCTTGTACGTATGTAATTGCATGCCTACCTGTTTGCTTTGCTCTTTTAATGCCTGTCCTTCTAACATAGTTATGATTATTTATCAACATCATTCTGACGCCGAGTAATCTCCCGTTGATAATAATTAAGCCCTCTAGCATAGCTTACATCCTTTAGCAAACTTTACAGACGTGATTTAATCTCCAGACACAGCCAGCCGGATTTAGACACTGAAACTGTACTTTAAAGGTGGGGAAATGGCAGTAAAGGCTGCTTGGGTTACAAGGACAGGATGAGGGAGGAAGCGTGTCAAACAAAATCTAGAACCTCTGAAAACTGCCCAGCCCATTGCTTTAAGTACAAGGTTACCTCGCACTGATAGAGAAAGTGTTTGCCTGATGACAGTGGCTGGCGGTGCTGGTGAGGAGTCTGAGGTTCAGCCTTCAGTCGGGTTCTGGCCACGTGAGCTCGTGCGAGCTATGGATTTTGCTGAAGTGATGTTTTCAGGACTTGAGTACAGGCAAATAGATGGCTTTCTTCAATCAGCAGCCAGCCGTTCTGGCTGATTAAAGGGTGGTTTTGAAAGGCTCTGAAGAGTCCTTTTCAGTTGTCCGCAGCTGGAGTCATGGTGGAAACAACACAGGGGGTAAAGGGAAGAGCGTTTCCTAGAAATAGGAGGAGGAGTGGGGGGGAACTGCAGAAAGGAAATAGAGAAGCTAGTCCTGAACTCGCTGTTCCTTGGTAATTATGCAAAATGTATTTCAAGGCCAGCTGCAGCAGGGCTCAGCAAAGATTTCTGGCCACACTTGTTAGATTCCACACGAAGCTGTTTGAAAAACTGCTTAGAGGCAGTGAAATTTTAATATTTTTGAAGAAAAATAACAGAACATGTGAAGAAGGTATTCCATGAAAATGGGTATAGGCTCACTGTAAATTTGTCCAGTCCAGATACATGTTTGCTAAAGGAGGATTTATTGCTCCCTGTTGTTCCATTAACATCACTCTGACTCACTCGCTGACTCCTGAGTTGTGCTGGTGACTCTGTGGTTGCTCAGCTTTTTCCACATGCCCCATCATTTACCTCAGAGCTCTCTTCATCCCAGTACATTTTCACAGCACAGCCAGAAAGCAGCCCCATCATTTGGCTTTCCTCCCAAACTGCGGGGTCTACTACCTGGCATTTTGCAGAGATTAGCCCCGCTCCTGGAAGACTGAGGAGACCAGCTCACAGGGCTGAGAAGTTTTGCAAAGGGCAGCCCTGAGGTTTTGGGCAGCAGTGACACCTTGCTGTATCTTGGAAGCTTTCCTGGATCGAAGAAGAGAGAAAGAGATTGCAGCTGTCCCATCTGGACTTTGGGGATGGAGCTCCCTCGCTGCCCTCCACCTTGTGCCACCCAGCAGGATCAGCTGAAGGACAACTGAGCCATGTGCATGTGGGATTTGTAGAAGGGAGGCTGCCAGCCATCCCCTCCTCCAGCAGGCTTCAGCAGAGCCAGACTTCATGGGACCTGCAACTTCTGCAGCCAGCTCGGAGCTGGCATTCACTCAGGCTGCTAAAATTTAAGTAACAAACCAGATTCTTGATTTTCCAGCATAGTGGCCAACACTGAGCACTGCCAAGGAGAAGACATGCGAAGTTCTCGAGGAAGTGCAGAAGCCAGAAGAAAGAAAGGCAAATAATGACTTGCCTTGAAAGAGAACATGTGCTGCATCTTTATCATGGAGCTGAAATGTCAATGTATTCACTGTTAGGTACTAATGTATAATGCAGCCACCTATCGTTTGTTGTACATTAGTCATGTTTGAGTACTAGACTGCAGATACTGTAGAGTGAAAATTAATGAGAGCATCCATTATTCAGCATGGCTGAGCTACGTTGGGTTGGTTTTTTCATAAATGGAAACCACGGTCGGAAGCTACGGATCCAGCCTCCGCTAAAATCAATGGGATTTTCCCCCTGGCCATTGAGGAAGCCAAAGTGGGCCCTCACTGCGCTGCAGAGCATCTTTGACTGCAGTGCATAGTGCAGAATCCTACTTGCAGAAAACACTGATGCTTTTCCCTCCCTAAATAAAACAAACACTATCATGCTCTCCCCTTCTCCCATCCATATCCCCCACCCCAGTAAAATATCACTTCCAGAGAAAGAAGAAGAAAAGAAGAAAGAAGAACACCCACAGAAGAAAGCATGACAAAGGAGGAAAGCTCTTCTAATGAAATGAACCGTAATTTCAAGCCTACAGAGGGACTACTGTCACGAGTTGTCAGAGGTCATGTTAATGCCTTGACGGATAGTTTGGAAATACTGTTTTGCCTGTTTGCAAAAACTGAATCCAAGCAAAAGGGAGAACCCTTTCTGGAGTCATTTCTCATAAATTTCTCAGTCTCCCTTTTGCATCAGTCCTGGGACAAGAGTGTTCTTGGTGAAGCACACAGGCAAGCTGGATTCCAGCTCTGTGAAAGTACTGCACCCCTTGGAGAACTCAGGGATCTTTTCTGGGTGGGTTATTGGCCTCTAGTAGGAATTGTTCATTGTCTCCTCCCCCAGAATAATCTATAAATGAAATTTTACATTTCAGGTCAACTGACTAGTTATTTTGCAGATAGAGGTAAATGAGGAGAAAATGCAAGCCAACTTCAGTGTCAGCACCACTTTTGTCTTTAGAGGGGTATTGCAGAGTTAGAAGGGACCTTATGCCATATAGGAAGCTGTAGGAACCCTGACACGGGTGCTGGAGGGCAGACCCAGAAATTAAACTGGCCCTTTAGGTTCTGTGACTGAGTACTCTTCATAAATCTGTCTTCTAGAACATGCTGGCCGTGTACTTGTGTGCTTTAGATCTTCTGGTTAAATGTGACTTGGTCTTTCCCTCTGGACAGTATAGCATGATTTTTAAGCAGTTAAAATATAGAATTGCTAACAACAGTACTCCACATGCAACATTAGGAAATGCAGCGTGCTTTAAAGAGATGTCAAAAAGAAAAAGAGGCAGCCTTAAAATGCCAATAAACACCTCCCCTTACTTGTAGAATTGTTATTTTCATATCTTTGTTTGTTTCTTTGTTTGATTATCTACTTGGGTATTATTTTGTTTCCAGGTTACACTAGGTCCTGCTTCTAGATCTCGCTCCACAGATGGTCAGCTGTTCCCTCGGCGTGGAAGTGCTAAAACTGGAGCTCCCCAGATATCTGACAGTACCCTCTCGCCTTCAGCAAATTTTGACACTCCACCTGAGCTTTCCTCTTGCTTGGATAATTCTGCTGCTAGACACAAGCTTTTAATAAAACCCCGGAACCAGAGATCCAGTAAAATGAGAAGATTTTCTCAGGTACTTGTGAAAATGAAAAGTGTCACCTTTGACACAAAACTAGAACGTTCTTACTGGACTTTGTAACTCAGATATGATAAGAAAAGCCAGGTTGCGGCGTGGATATTTCACTGGGTTTTAATTGTTGCTATTTGAAGAGGCTGCATATCTAGAGTAGACACCTAGAACAGATTAAATATGGTGACATTCCTTGTTAACTCTTAATGAAGCAGTTTATGTAACAATTTATTCTTAAACTTACCATGCAGAACAATTTATTATCTTGTTTGTGATGCAGAAGTTGGGGCTGACTGCTTAATTTCTTCCTTGTATTCTTTGGGGAGGAAAGAGAACTTTTCCTGTTCTGAAGGATCCTCTAAAATCTTGAGCCTTTGAGAGAGTATTGATGGAGTAGCTGTTTTAATTTTCTGAATTTTCCAATAATTTGGCTTATATTTTCCAAAAGTACAGAAAGAATAAGTTGTGACCTGTTAATGAAATGTTACAAATTCAGCTCTCTCCCTGCCCCAAAACTTGTAAACCCTTTATGTGCACTACAAAGACTTAAAAAAGTGTCCCCAGGAAAAAAAACAACAAACCACCTCTTAAAAAGTGTATGCTATTAAAAAAAATGGTTTTTAAACCATCCTTTTAAAACACCATTTACCTGATTTTTGTCGTATCTTATGAAGGACATAGTTAATTTTAATTCTTTCTCTTTTCTTTTTAGAACCAAAGTTTGCAGCTGTTACTACTGTATCAGCACTTTATTGTTTGTGGTTTCTTTCAATGATTAAAAGAAGTGTTTTCTTTCACTGGTATTTAAAAAATACATTAAAGCTATTAAATCAGCTTGCTTAACACCAGGAATATTATCCCCTCTGTCTCTAAATATTACTCAGCTGTTATTTTGTACTTTCCAAAATCTGTGAGTGATCTATGGGCTCAGTGAAGCATCGCTGCAAGCAACACAATGATGAGGCCAGTTATTTGGAAAAGCACATAAAGCAATAGCTCGCTGGTCGAAACTCCTCTTCCATTGCAGTATCATTACCAAAATGCAGTTGCTTTGCCCAGTTTGCCTACAAGCTGCCAGATGACTGAGCCCTCCTGGTGTTCCATGCAGGGTGTTCATGTCTTTCGATGGTACAGTTCTTAATGTTTTCCTGCCTGGCTCTGCCTGTGCACCTTGCTTCTGGCTGACTGATGTCTTCTGCTTGTACGTTGCTGTGCGTGTGGATTGTGAACGCAGGTGGCATTGCAGCTGTGTCTTTGCAACGACACTTTTGAAACAAGAAGTTGGAAAAACCCTAGAAGTATCTTCAGAGTGCAGGTTTTGTGTTCTTAGATTTAGGGCCTACATCCAAAATATATATTTACCCAACAAACTGCAGTGAATCGGTGAGCTAATGCAGGCACCGTATGAAAAGGCTTATTCAGCAACTTAATAACGTGCTTTCAAATAATCCTGTGTATATAGCCGGTCCTTACCTGAAGCTCAGTCACAAGACCTCCCAGGTAACTACACATGCATCTATAAACTTTTATCAAGTAGTCTGTCCTTTGAAAGAAAAGGAAGACTTTCACAGAAAGGAGGCCAGGCTGTAATGCTGTACGGCAGGGGCATTAGGCAGCAGACTGCCACATGGGAGCAGATACTCAGCTGGCATAGAGCGTCATAACCGGGTGGTCTGGTGAGGTTTTTGCTTTAACTTCCATGTACCCTTCCCTCTTCAGAGTCATGCAAGAACGGGTTGTTTTATTTTTAATGCTAGTGTGCAGTAGCAAAATACAAAGGGACAGAGTTTTCTCTTTCAAGTGCTGCTTTTTGCCCAAGAGCAACACAACATCTACAGTATGCTCTGGGGAATCAAGTGCCAAGGACGGTCCAGTGGCCGTTGTTTTGATACACTTCCCATCTACAAAGGCCTGAAAGCGCTAGTTGTGCAGAAGGAAGTGTCACTGATTGCTTTTGTATTGGTTAAATACATTATTCCGCAATCTGCTTAGCTAAAAATGCATCCAGTGTGTAGGTTGAGCAAAGAGCGAGCTCAGCATTGGAGACAAGCATTGCCTTCCTCTCTGATCTTGGTTGTAAACGCAGTGATGAATAAGAATAAAAGTAAATCTGAACACAGTGATGGAGCTTTCTGAATTTCTTTCTTGCAGAGGACCCAGTCTGAATCTCTGACTGATTTGAGCTGTACCCCAGAAGAAGAAGAAGAAGAAGATGATGAAAAGGAGATGCAGGCAGACTCACCAGATGCTGTATTCAAACCCAGCGATCAAGAACTGCCATGTGGCACAGCTGCAGCACAGGATGTGGCTTCCTGGCCGAAGCCCAGGATGCCTGAGGACCTTCCCCCTGCTTTGAGACCAGCAATGACTCAGCCTGTTTCTGAGCCTGCTGTTGTACAGGAAGCCCTGCTACCAGAGAATAAACCGGAGGGCTGCCAGCCAGCGCTGGAAATGACATGTGTCAAGTCTGAATCCCCACTGCTGTTAGAAGGCAAAGACTCATCAACTTCTTCTTACTCTGGTCCAGACAGAGAAGGACAAAAGCAAGAAGATTCCTCAGAAACACCAGTTCTGTTGTCTGGGGAGGTGAGCGATGCATCAATCAATATTTTCAATCAAGAAAATAAGGAGCTTCCTACCGTGTTTTCAGTAAATAAAATACCATCTGAAGAAGATATTTCAATTAGTAGGAACAGTATTGTTTGCTTGGAAGGGTCAGAAGAAAATACACAGAAGGATACTCAGATACCTGTGGAAATAGCCTGTAGTAAGGAGGCAAAGAAAGAGGTTGCTCTGTTGTCAGAGTCCAGCAAGCAATTTTCCGTAGGTGCTTTCCAACCTACAGACTCAGTCCATGTTTCACATCCTGCTTTCTCGACAGAGATGGGATCATCTGCTTCCTGCTGTCTAGAGAAAACAAAGGCTCCAGAAACACAAGAGGCAGCTGTTTCTGCTAAGGAGAACAACAGTCAGCCACTGGTCCACAAGGAGGAACTTTTGGAGAAGAAAGCTGAAAAAGCAGCCAATGAACTAAACGCCTTGAGAAAGTTTTCCGTTTCCTCTGCACGGGAGAGACCAAGGACCAGAAGCCTGCACTTCCCAGAAAGATCAGAGTTGGAAAGCCCATTAAATACTGGGTTCTTCCTGTCCAAAGCAAAGGTCTCCTCAAGGAATGAGAAGTGGAAAGAAGATTTGCAGAAGGGATCAGATGTGGAGGAGGAGAAAATCAGCAGCAAAAAGCAGACTTCGCTGCTAGAGTCTGACTCTGAGAACACAGGCCAACCTGCAGAAAGTTTGGCTGGCTGCGCCTCCCTGGCTGTTGATGCGGTGCCGGTGCCAAGCGATTCTTCCCTGGTATCTCAGTATCAGCCAAGCTGTGAAGATAAAAGTCCTTTTCAAGTGAAACTTAGATCCACTTCACTGTCCTTGAAACACAGAGACAACTCGTCACCAGAATCGAAAGAGATTAAAAGATACAGTGCAGAGTTTAATTTAGAAAATGAGGGACTGGCTTCCTTTCTAAAAGGTGATAAGGCACAGATCAAAAAAGCGGCCGATAGAAATATTGGTGATTCTCTAAATGAAAAGATCAAACCCAAAGCAAAGTCCTCTGAACAGCTTAGTAGCAAACCTCCATTGCCTAAAAAGCCAGCCTTGCAAAACATAACTGTTCCAAATACTACTGCAAACAAGGAGAAGCAGGACAGACCTATTCAGCCTCCTGAATCCAGAAATGAAGACAGAGACTTGGAGAAAAAGTCAAATCCTTGTAAAGTGCCTGGTAAGATTCCAAATACTTTTAAAAGTTACCTTAACCTCCTTGGAATGACCTTAGGGGCGAGAGGGCGGGAGGCAGCCCTATGAAGTCCATCACAGCACTGGTGAGCACGAGCTGATGGCTCTGCCTCAAGTGATGATGCTCCCCGGTTCTCCCTTGGTGGAAAGATTATCAGAAGGACGGCAGGGAGGAAGCAGACAGAATAGGATGGTTTTGCCTGTGATTTTTGCATTTCCAGGGCATTGTTTAGAGGATGTTCAGTGACACTCAGAAAATACGGTGCATTAGCAAGTATTGTGAAACAGAAATATCAAGCCACTAAGTGTCCCCGTTTAGAGCTGCCGTGTGGCAATTCAAAAGCCAGGAGCACATATTAAGTGGAGTGCTCTGCGTGGGATGAGTGACTCAGACCTCTAGCCCTTCTTTTTCACCGTAGCATTGAGGCACAAATACTACTGACTGCCTCGCATGCTCAACACACCGTGTATTTATTGTCTCCTCTGAGCTTTGCTTATTCATTTATCCATCTTTATCATTACTCATTCCTTGTTAAAAAACAAAAATTAACTACCCTGCAGCTTTCCGGAGTTTAAAGACAGGACAAGGCTGTAAGATCGTGTCCGCTGCAGATTGTTAAATTTCACCCTGTTGTCTGTATTATATAATTGGGTTAGGGTTTTTAAAAGAAAAAATAAATCAGTCCTCTGGAGACTCATACATTGTGTGCTACAGGCAGGGAACAGAAAAGACGGGAAGTGGCAGCACTGTCTGAGGTCTTTGCAATGACAGTAAACAAGCTGGGTGAAGTACACTCAAGCAGTTCCAAGGGGAGACCTCTGCTCTTCACTTCAGAGAACAGCCAAAAGGGGAAAAAAAAAATCTTTAGGTCTTCTGATATGTGGGAGAAACTTCCCCCCTGCCCTGAATCTGTCTGGTCACGAGTTTGATGTTAAGAATGTGAGGAGGAGATGCTGGCCAAGCAAATGAAAAGATTTCCTTGTGCCGTTGCAGAGCTCCCTCTCTGTGGTTGGTCTTCTCCACTTGGGGTCAGGCTCTGAGCAAGTGTTAGGGTGGGAGCACCAAGCCAAAAGAAGACCTCAGGACTTAGCAGGCCCCTTGTCCTGTAGGGTGCTAAAAGCCTCTTCCTGGGCCTAGAGACAACCTGCGGATGCCCTGAGCGACAGCAGATTCCAGTTGTCACCTGCTGCAGTACAGCAGGTATTTTTGCAGGGATCTGGCCACACCCCAGCGGCCACGAAGGAGGGAAGTCACTGCTTCCACAGCGGGAGGAAGCTCCCCACACCCTGCAGAGCTCTCCCAATGCTCCCTTTATAAAGGCATTTTTCCCCTCTGCCCTGCCCTGGGAAGTAGTTGGCTATTTGTAGTGACGCTGAATCTCTGATGGATTGAGATTTTGGGGAGGGTCATACCTGGAGCAAGTGAGGAGAAGACCGAGCACAGTAGGGTTAGTCTGGCAGAGGACAGAGGAAAGCGGTGGGAACAGCAGTGCTCCTGCATACAGCCTTTCTTCTCCTCCCTCTTGCTGAGTCCCAGGGTGCCTGCAGAGGGAGCAGGGAGAGGGACAGTGAGTACACGAGGCAGGAGAAGAAGAGGTGGAGCCAGGGAGCATCTTTCTCCTCCAGGCTTCTTGCCTGGCTCCTCAGCCCTGGAGTGAAGGACACTCCTGCCCTTAGGCTCAGGACTGACCTCTGCAAAATAGGGTCTACAGGTGAGAGCTGTGCCCTGGTCCCCCTGACAGGTGTGGACATACCTGGACTTTAAACATGGGGCTGCAGGTTGGAGACCCCTGTTTTGGACATGTTCCTCTCCACCCAACAGCATTACACCAAATCTGTATGGCCTAGGGTTGCTTAACACAGTGGTTCAGATTGGCCTGCAATGGTAATTAGTCATCTTCCTTATCTGCTGCCCCACTGATCTTGTTGTGTCACCATAAGCCAAGCTGCCATGGTTTTCCCTGCATTTCCAACTTTGAGTCGCTTGGCAATGGGTTCTGATATGTGGGCACGCCAGGGCTTGGAAAGAGTTTGATTCTGAATACAAAGCAGTCTGCTCCAAACTCACCTGAGATCCTTCCTGTCCCACTGCAGACCTTCCTCCTTAGACATCTGCCCAAGCACCTCCTTGTGCTAAGTTATGGCCTCAGCCTGAGCTGGCCACCTGAAGTTGTGGGTGAGCAAGGTGTGCCCACCTCCTCCGGTGTCACACTAACCGTGGTGGGGTGATTTGCCCAGTGACCCCAGAAGCCATGCCCCCTCCCCAGGATGTAGAAGAGCCATGGGATGCAGTGGAGGCTTAATGGGGCAATACCCCTCCCCAGATGCTATTTTAAGCTTTTTGAAACATTTACCTCAGCCCAGCGGGTCAGGAGTGTGTCTTTGCAACCACCAGCAGCAGAAATCTGACGAGCATGATCAGCACGGCCCTTTGTGGGTCGCATGGCTTACAGGACATCTCTGGCCTGCTGATCTGCTGGGACACCCACCTGTTTTTTCATACAGCTGCCCTTAACATGGGCACCTGTCCTTCTCCTAGTCCTTGAATTCATCAGCCCTTTGGAAGAGCTGTGGTCACTGTCAGGAGACGCTTTATACTGTCAGGGAGCTTCTCCCCACTGCATGTTAGGAAACAAGAACAAGAAGACAAGCTGTGAAATGCTGATATAAGGGGGTGCAGTTCCCTTTTTGTGTACACTCATCTCAGAAAACCTCAGTTTGCTGTTCATGGTGTGAGCAGGAGCAATTTGGTTCATTGACTTCAGTTTTTAGCTTTTCAGCACTCCTGGTACCAAAGGCAACGGCAGAGCTGGTGGGATGCTGGCTTCCCACCCCAAGTGAAAGCAGTGCTCCTGCTCTCCAGGGTTTTCTGGGGAACTAGTGGCAGATTTCCTGGCCTCTGTCAGGCTGTGAGGTGGTTCCTTAATGGCTGTGTGAAATTACTCACCTCGGAACGGGTGATTTTTTAAGTTTCTGGAACTAAAGGTGCAAGTCTTTGCCAGACAAGTCTTTGTTGTTTAGCGTTGATACATTTTGCTATAGATCTTGTAAAGGGCAGAAACAATTAACGTATGCAAACGGGTTGTTACAAGAGCAAAACCATAAGCGATACCTGTGTGAATGTGCAGACTAGGATGTATAAAAATCAGCAGCTGGAGGAGCTGTAGCGGGGAGACACGCTCTGAGAGAGAAAAGGAGCTCGGGTAATGACAACGAATGTAACAATGAATGAAATTGGTGTGCATTGTCTAGCAAATATAGGCTCTGAAATTGCAAGAGAAATGTCTCTCTCTCCATGAAAAAGACACTGTTTTAGTACTGTCCTGGCTACAGCTGTCTTTTTTCCCAAAATAAGTTGCTTTTTCAGTTGTGTCAGGCTGTTTTGCAGTGTGGCTCTTCTCCAGCAGCAAAATGGACTTTGATGCAAACATCGCGCTTTCTTACGTCGGAAGGACTCTCTTGGCATCGGTGCTGTAGATCCAACCAAAAGCAGCTTAGAGAAGAAAGAAACATCACAAATACTTTAGCTGAATCTTTTAGACTAGCTTTGTCTGAAATGAAGGAGTTGGGGGTGTGCACTGACACAGATGCACGCAGTGCTTTAATAAACAAAGGGCAATATGTAGGCCAGGATACACGAAACGCCACAGCATTTGTAAAGCCCTTCTCAAAATAACTGGTGTTTTATAAACGAACAAAGATACAACAACGTGGAATTAAATATGCATGCATGGGCAATATTATAAAACAATGACAGTGTTGTACACGGGGGGTGTTCTCTCCCGGCGTAAAGTTGTTTGGATTAGTTTTGAGTGTGTTTGCTTTTCAAACACGCAGGGAATCCACAAGTTAGCTCTGCCTGCTGCTAGAGGTACGACTTTCAAAAGGCTCTAATGTTCTGCCTCAGATCTTTCGCCTGCGCGGCAGGAGGAGTAACCACTCTTTGCAGCCCTCGCAGGCAGAAGATGTTCGTTTTCAGGTGTGAGATTTAAATGTCATAAAGAGCTTCTGCTGTATTTTGTGCACACGAAGGTTTTAGAATTAAAGGAAGTGGGTACAATATATGAGGCCGGCTCTAAAACAAGAAAATCAATCCCTAAATCTCAGGGTAATGTTTCAATTTATCTTTGCTGTGGTTATCCTACAGCAAAGGCTCTCCTGTGGGAGCCTACAGGAGAGCTGGGGAGGGACTCTTCATCAGGAAGTCTAGTGACAGGATGAGGGGTAATGGTTTTACATTGAAAGAGGGGAGATTTAGATTGGATATTAGGAAGAAGTTCTTTCCTGTGAGGGTGGTGAGGCACTGGAACAGATTGCCCAGAGAAGTTGTGGCTGCCCCATCCCTGGAAGTGTTCAAGGCCAGGTTGGATGGGGCCTTGAGCAACCTGCTCTGGTGGGAGGTGTCCCTGCCCATGGCAGGGGGGTTGGAACTCGATGATCTTGAAGGTCCCTTCCAACTCTGACCATTCTATGATTCTATGATCCATGGGAGCAGCACATACACCCCCAGATACAGTGGAACACACTGAGTGTGTCTGCCTGTCAATAGACAGAAATAGGTGTGTGTTTCTCTTTCCCTTTCTATGTGTGTATAAACCAAAGCACAATAACAAGTCAATCACAAATCTCCTTTTGTACACAAAATCAGTGATTTATCTTCGACTTATTATTCACAAAACCACTTTGACGCACATTAAAAGATAGTATCTAGCCATCAGTGGGAAGCGTACACATTCATTTCCACGATATTTAGGCAGAAGAAATTTCATCTATAAGATAAGAGCTTTAGTCTGAGAAAAGAAAAGAAGAAAAAAAATGAAAAAACAAAGCTGCTTTAGTAAGATACTGAAGGAAACAGATACCTGCATTTAATGGGGTTTCAGTGGGAGAATTCCCCCCCAGTTTAGGGACCCAGTGGAGGAGAGCTGGGGTGATCCCGATCTGTGGGAGGGAACTGAGCAGGTGGCTGCGGTTCTCTTGGCTTTGGGGACTTGTCTTTGGTGGTCAGTCTGGAAGCTGCAGAAACTGTGAACACAGGTGGGGTGGGTGGTCTTGTGCCTGTGGGAAAAGGGTGAAGGGAGGGCTTCACACCCTCTGGGTGTGGTTTCAAGCGACAGCAGGAGACCCCGGCAGCCTGCTAGCTTTAATACATGGTGACATTGTGCACAGAGCAGCTTGACAAGTTCTGACTTGGTTTCTTCCCATTGTTGGTGACTTATCCCAAGGAGAAGAGGAGGCTCGCTTGTCTTTTGAAAAGCCTCAGGCCAAGCCAGCTCCAAGGAAACCAGGGAAAGATGCAATCACAAGGTTAAAACTGAGCGAAACAGAGACAAATTGCTGCCAGCAATATCCTTTATTAGCTTATGAAGTTATTAAGCAACAAGCTGAATAGCATACTGTTTAAAATAACTCATTGTACTAAGAACTGAAGAACATGGTTCAGATTTTAGTTTTCTTCAGGAAGTCTCCTGAGTATAGCACAGAAGTTAGAGGCTGGGGCCTGCTTTACCGAAGTGAAACACGGGGCATTTGTGGTGGCTGTGGCCTGTTGTGCTCACCCAGCTTCCGAGGGAGATGCCACTGCTTACTTTTTGTACTATTTTGTTTCCCCAAAAGTGGTATTTACCAGGTGGGAACTGTTGTGCCAGCTGCTGTGCATCTGATGTGCAGCAGAAGCAGGAATTAGAGGGTGCTTTTGAGTACTTTTGGCTGGCTGCTTCCTTCAGAGCTGTGCTTTGCCACGTGGTGAACCGTAAAAGCACACGAACTACCTCATCACCAGATGAGATAAGATAGAGAGGAGCTTGTTCAAGTAGATCAGACAGTCACTGAACTGAGGAAGAAGATGTACAAGCAGCATTTCTTTTGTGAGTAGTCACTTCCTGAGAAAGCTTTTGGCCTCTTGGTGCCCCTCAGGGTACCAAGAGCTTCACAGGAGAGTCTCAGATCACCTTAAACTGCCACCTTACTTCTGCTGGATTGTCTCCTGGATTACTTCATCACCTTTCATCCTTCTGGTTGGAACAACAGTGCGTGTATACTGCCAAGAAATCTTCTCCAGTTGGAGATGGGAGGATGTGAAGAACCTCTGGGCAATGGGGAAGATAATAAATAGTGAATACACCTCTTCTTCCCCTTACAGTAATTCTGGCAGGCAGATGAGGTAGCAAATCCTGCAGGGGTTGCATCAGATGGTTTTTAGCTGAGGAGAAGGCATTTCCCCTGTCTGCCTGACTTTCTGCAGCAAGGACTCTCACAGGAACAAGGGCAAAGCATAAATTGCTTAAAGAAACAAGAAAGCCCCTCCCAGAAGCAGATCAGCTCTTGACCCTCTGTAGGTGATACTTCTCTGCTGTCCTAAGTTAGTCCAGCACGGATACATATAACATCTTTAAAGATGATAATAAAGAGCTTTCATTCCCTCCTTTCACAGGAGCATTCTGATTCCATCTCTTATGGGGTGATACTTGGCTCTAATTTGGCTGCTTTCTAATGGGCATGACTAGGATGTCTGGCGTCTCATCAGGGAGAACTGTCTGAAGAGCCAAAGAGCTCGATGCCTTCGTTAAGAGTATCTGCCTCACGAAAAACATTGTTATAATAGTGGCCTTCAGACATATCACTGCAGGGCTGGGAACCCTACCGTGCTTGGCGATGCAGATCGAAATAACAGAAAGATGAATCCTAAATCCATGAGGATGACAGAAAAACAGGAGCACAGGTAGCAATAAGACCATTATGTGTAGTGCAGTAAATAGGGCCTGGGCATAGCAGTCATTTTGTTGGTATTGATTGCGTGGTGGGAGCAGAGGAAGAGCAATGCGTGGTTTAGTTGGTGTTTACAGAAAGCTCCTGGGGTGTGACAAGGAAAATGGGACAAAACGCAAGGGGTGATTTTGCATCACGGAGACTAAGAAGTACATCACTAGAAACATCAAGGCAGAAGCAAGGTTCCCCTTACATCATGGGAAAACTGATGGGTGGACTGAAAAGGACCTTCAGGGTTACAGGCAGCGAAGAAAGGTAAAAAGGTGGTGGAAAAGGATGCGTGCGGTGGTGTGTCTGTAGCTGTCCAGTCAGAAAAGAAGTTCAGTCTTCTCTGGGCTGAGAAGACGCCTGTACGTGGAGGACAGGGGTATGTTTGATGGGATGGATTTACAGGATGAGTCTGTCCGGGCACAGGGAGGCTTCAAGGGGGAAACATCTTCATGATACTGAGCGTATCTGTTGGATGGGTATTCATTATAGGATGCTAGGAAAACAAGTTGACTAATCCAGACAGAAGGTGAAAAGCTACTTTATGTACTGCATGAGGGATCCTCACCTCTGAGGAAGACTAGGTATCACCATCACCTTCATTAGTGGCTGTCAGTCTGTGTGTCCCAGTAGCACCTGGCTTTACTGGGCAATGCACTAACAGGTCCTGCCCAAATTGGTCACAACCTAAAAAGATGTGGATCGATTCAAGGATGTGGCCTGCAAGCAAAAGAGAGAATGTTGTGGCAAATGCATTAGCAAATATCACAACAGTTCAACTGTGTGGGTTTACTGAGGATGATCCTGATGAATTTTGCCCTCAGATACTTACAGAAGATGGGGTAGCAGTCCTTGAGCTGCTAGTGGTTCTTGTCAAACCATGGAAGGCAAGGTGGCACTTCTTGAAAAGGGAGGTGAGATAGAGAAAAGAGAGAAGGAGAAAGAGTGTTACATACTACTTAATATAAAATCCTGAAAGGAATAATTGAGCCATTTCTAACAAAGACATAAGTTCCAACCAACTTGCCTTGGTCAAGAGCAGTCAAATCAAATGGTAACTGGTATCACTTGGCATCGTTATAAGTATCATGACATTCCTATAAATACAGTCTTGGTGAGGCTGTTCATGGGGTTAATGGAAAGCCACTGAGTGCCCACTAGTGATTCACTGTCATATTAGATGGTGACAATTTTAGGTCTGATCCGTATATTTAAGGATATGGATGACAGAATTTAGTGTGTGCTTGTTACGTGTGCAGGCATTACCAAGCTGAAAAGCCTGTGGGCATGTTGCAGGACAGTACTAGAAATCAGGGTTATCTTTAGAAAGTGGAAACATAGTTTGAAAAGAATATTTTCATTAAAAGCGAGTAGAAAGTTCTCTGTGCAAAAATAATCCGATGCACAGTTACAAACGAGGTGGAAGAGGGGAAGTAGCACAATCTGGAGCTCAGAAACTAAATACAAAACATGGATAACATCATTCTGTGAGAAACTCATCACGCTGACTGATGTGCCCAGGAGACCATCTCTGGTGAGGAGGGGTAGTCCTTCCACTTCAGCTGATGCTAACACCATTTCATCTCAAGTGCTAATTTTGAGCACCATATTTTGAAGACAATTTGGACCAAATTAGGATGGTGCCTGCAAAAGCAAGAGTGATCTAGAGAATATGACTAATCAGAGAAGTTTAAAAGAATAGGGAGAACATGGTCTAAGTCTTCAAGTTCATGAAGGGCTGCCACAAGGAGGCCATGAGTAATCTGCTTGTGTCCATAGTGTATAGGGGAAGAAGTCAGGGATGTAAATTAGAACAAGGGATGTGTAACTTACCCAAACTTACCCTTCTCTGACTTGTAGTAAGAGAAGAGCCAGGCTGTAGGGTAGGTTGTCTGGGGAGGCTGAGATCTGGCCCGTCTTTGGAGGGTTTTAAGAACAGGTTAGATACACATTTGTCAGGAAACAGTTGATGTGAAATTGATCTTGCAACTCATCTTGGCTGGGAGTTGAGGGATAGGCAAGATGATATCTTGAGATCTTTCCCAGTCTCATTCTCTATCATCCTGTAAAATGAGACGAAAATGAAGCAAGGGCAGTCAGGGAAGAGAAGAAGATTATGGGAGGGACAGCTCTTGACGCGGAAGGATGGGGTGTAGGTGGGATGCAGAGAACTAGGGTAACTTGTCGTGTAAGAGGGAGGGAAGCTCCTTCAGTGTTCAGGGGTTTACTGTGCTGAGTTTGCACAGCTGGACATTCTGACTTGTTTTTTTTCAGAGGTTTCCCTGCAAGATCACATGAAGTGAACGTGAAGGGAAATGCAGGCATCAGCTGGCAAAGCGCCCTGCTTTGGCCTTAAAGCAAAACTTGTGTTTTCTCTTTTTGTGGTTTTTAGCTGACACAGGCTTAGCACTGTTTTCTTGCTCAAATAACTAGTCTGTCTCTGGTGAGGTACAACAGTGACTTGAGAAAATCCCTGAGCAAAGAAAATTTGTGGGCTTTCATGTGATGTGCCTGAGTTTGCTGACTCCAGCTCTTGGGAGAGCATCATCCCTTCCATGTCCCATGCCTTCATGAGGCATCTCAAATGTGCCTTCAGACACATTGGCTGCTTTCCTGACTGGGGCTACGTTCCCCAAAACTAGCCCATAGCCCTCCAGAAGCACATCTGAGAGCTCCTTTGGATCCCATGGCTGGGTGGCCCAGCTCTACACCAGCAGAGCAGCTGAGCCCAGAAGGACTCTGGGGTTCACTAGATACCAAACTTTTCCTAGGGGCAGGATGATGTGTGATTTGAGCATGAGAGGCTTAACTCTGCTCTGAAATAGCTTTCCATAAATTTGGGTACATTAGTGGCCAAAAATGGCTGGGAAAGGTTAAGTTGTCTTTCCTTATGGCTCTAACATGACTCTAAGGGTGATAGTACTGCTCTTGTTCCTCTTTTAAGCCACACAGATGCTCCACATGAGTTGGAAAATGGAATTTTGGGGGCAGTGTGAGCCAATGAAGAAGTGGGGGCTGGAGCCAGCAGAGGAGCTAAGGCTTTTCTCTTGATCTGCTCACTGCATAGACTGGATTTCCCTTCACAGAGGATTTGAATAGAGGATATTTCGCTTCCCCGTACCTCTGAGTGCACTTGTGTGTTGAGATGCCACAGAGTGTTGTGCTCAGCCGCCCGCAGCACCTGCAGGCACCAAGGAGGCTGCTCCTGAAGGGGTGGAAGGAAGGCAGGAACCAGACTAAGGCATCAGCTGCTGCTGCGTGGGCACGGGACGAGCGGGGACCAAGGGCAGCCGCAGCCCGGGGGGGTGGGGGTTGCCTTTGCCATGGTGTGGTCCAGCTGTGTCCAGCTTCGGATCGGCCGCTGCTTGTCCCTCAGAGCCACAAAGCAGATGGGAGGAGGGAGCAGAAGCGGAGACATTGGGAAATTGGGTAGACTAATGAAACTTGATTCATGCTCCCTCACGTCAGGGCAATGACACTGCGACTCCAGCCAAACAAAGATGAGAAAGGTTTTTCACCAGCAGAACGGTAACGTTAAGACAGTGAGCACAGGAAAATCGCTCTCTGGAGACCAAACTCAACAGAATTCCTGTTTGCCCAGGCTGGGCACACATCCTGGGACCAAGCAAATGTGAGCTGAAGCTCATTACAACTCTCTCTCATATAACCATGTACGTAAATAATCTGTCAACAGAGAGAAGCGTGCCTTCCCCCATGGCTGCTGGAGACTCTGGAAGAGATCCCGACAATCCTGCAGAGCCAGCCTGGATTTCCATAGCAAGGCAAAAGCAGAGGGGCGTGCAGCAGGAGCAGGAACTCGACAGAGAAAAACACGTGGCTCTGGATGTTAAGGCAGATACAGAGAAACAAAATAAAGAGAAGGAACGAACAGAGGTACTTACAATACAAATTTGTGATGCTTGCCTATCACCTTCCTGTAGTATTCTTTGGATCTACTGCTATATTACCAGTCATTTTGTAATGATTACAGGTATTTTAATGAGTATAATCACAAGTAACGAAAGCTCTGGAAAGTGTGTTAGATTCAGAACCCTCTGACTGTTCAGATACGTCATTGTATATATCCAAGAAATCCTGGAACTGTGTGAGGTGTGTAAAATTTCTTGGGTGTCCAGTACATACTTAGCAGATCTATTGTGTGTATTGCACACTAAAATGCCCCCAAAGAGGTGCCAAACTGTACAGTCTCAGATCTCTCTCAATATAGAGGAAATAGAGTCTCTGTAACTCTCCTTCTAAGCAGAGCATTTCATGGTTTTAAATTGGAAGAGGGGAGATTTAGATTAGATATTAGGAAGAAATTCTTTCCTGTGAGGGTGGTGAGGCACTGGAACAGGTNAACACTGAATGAACAGCTCAGTCCCAGAAGCTCCTAAGTAACAATTTTTAGAGCCTTGAGAAGCGAAGCAGAATAAAAATAAGTTTTGCACTTACAGACAGTGCCAAGATATAAATTCCAGTTCTCTGTATACGGATAACTCGGGATGCCCAGGCGGTGTTGAGAATATGGGCTGCCTCTTCCGAGATCCCATGCAGAAGAGGGGTACCTGCTGCTGTAGCGAGCAACCTTCTCCGATGACAGTGCTGTGCCAGCAGAAGTGCTTGGAATTAATCCAGAATACTGAGAAGGCTTCCCAGGCACTGGGCTTGCTCATGGAAGCAGCAGCGGGCGAGTGGTGCCTGTATCATCTCCTGCACAGCAAGAGCCCTGCGCTGTTGCAGGAGCCTGTGTCCCCTGTGCCAGCCTAGCGCTCCCAGTGCAAGTGGCCCGCTTTCTGGCCTCAGGTGGTACT
The DNA here is from genome assembly GCA_013400375.1 of Thinocorus orbignyianus. NCBI lineage: Eukaryota > Metazoa > Chordata > Aves > Ciconiiformes > Thinocoridae > Thinocorus > Thinocorus orbignyianus. Next base: position 776,448 of record VXBW01007406.1, read on the forward strand.
GTTAGAAACCCAGATAGAAACCCAGTATTGTAGCCTGGAGCACAAGAAGATCCTTAGGTGATGAGAAATAGTAGTGGTTAGATTAGCAATAAATAATACCTAATCAAATGTCTAGGCAAGATTATGAACTGCAATAACGCACAGCGTTTTCTCAGAGCACTTAAAACACCAAGGGTTGAAATGATCCCAGAATACCGTTTCTGTGTCAGAATAGGAAACTCCAGCTTGTAGCTGGCAGTGTTCCCTAAAATTCATGCCATGCATTTCATTTCCCTCTATCAGCTAACAGAGGAACTTGCCAAGATGCTCCTGACGGCAGCGTGTGAGGCTTGGTGCCACTGTACTACTCCCACCTTCTCCTTCTCCCACATGGCACCAGGCACTAGCACTTCAGGGTAGTTTTCGGTACTGGCAACAAAATCCATGGGAGGAGGTGTTCAGTTTCTTTTTTTTATGGAAAATCCATTTACTGTCAACTGCCCAAAAATGCAGTGCCCTAACCCACCAAATTTGGGAGGTGGAAAGGAAACATGAGAGAACGAAGCTGTTTCCAAATCCTATATCCTAAATGCTATTCCTGTAGTAGTAGAGGGGCTTGGAATACAATTTGCATTGTAGACTATAACAACGTACTCATAGATACCATTATGAATAACAGATACAGAGGGATTGTTTTAATTTGTAAAGTTGGGTGTCATGGACACCAACATGAAGCCACTGGAGCTTTCTGAACAGGTATCAGCCCAAGTGAGAGGACTGGGACCAGTATGTGATGAGCACATGGTCTTTGGGCTGTGACAGGCAGCACAGCCACTCCCTTTGCTTCTGTCCTGCTGCACTGGTCTCATTCATTTTGCGTTACTTGGATTTTATCCCTCTGTGTTGCCCAGGGGCCAGGGAAGCAGCAATGGAGCAAACCTTCACACGTGGCACCCAAAAGCCCTTCTGAAGAACAGAGGAAAGAGGCAAAGTCCGAAGTGAAGGAGTCAGCGCTGAAAACCAACTTGCTGTCACACCATGTCCCTGGTAGGAAATAAAATGCTTGAAATGTAGGCTGCTATCTCACAACCTTGTCAGAAGAAATCCTGCTTCAGTGTGCTGGAAAGGGGCTAGATCCTAATCCCTTCCCTAGCCCCATATCAGCAAGGGCAAACTTTTTGTCAGCACTTACCTCTGGGGTTTTATTAGGTGGCGTATTCTTTTGGCCACTTTAATTACAGAGCAGTCAAAACTCGTGTTGAAAGAAATGTGAAATGAGAGGGGAAGGACATTTCACAGGACGGGGTCCCAAATCACATCCCAGAGTAAATTGTAAAATGCAGGCAACGTTATTTTCAATAGTGTCCAGTTTTAATGTGGTTTCCTCAGCAAGCTGGAATGATGTGATCACAAACTGTCTGCCCATCGGTTCTCCCACAGTGACTTCAGATCCCTTTGGTAAATTACAATTTGAAAGAAGTGCAGCAGTTTGGAAAGTCAAAAATTCCTGTGAGCGAGGGGTGCAGGGTAAAGGAGGAATTCACAAACCAATGCTCTCGGTAGTGAAAGGACTCTCTCTTCTTTGGCCTGGGTGTTAACACAGGGTATGGCAAGGAATCCAGGCCATCACGTTGGTTTGGGTAAGTTTAGGGACCAAGAGATACTATTTGTGAGAAAAAGACTGTATTCTTTTGAGCACGGAACGGTTGTTGCCTCAGGAACGTAGTGCAGGAGAAGCTTCCGTGTGAAACGTAAAGATTTTCTGCGGTGGGGCAAGGCACGGGAAGTTTTTAACGAAGGATCCAGGCTGTGTGGCTGCACAGCAGGCAGACATAAATTGTTCATCTGTTTTATTTGCAGTAGTTCCCTCGCCAGCACCGGCGGATAAGGAGGAAATAAGCCACTTTAAGAAAGCCAGTAACGCCGCTCCGGATCAGCCGTCGTGGATGGAACTGGCCAAAAAGAAATCGCAAGCTTGGAGTGACATGCCACAGATTATAAAATAGAAGGATGCAAACAAATAGCATCTTTCCTAATTAAGTCAGCTACTTAACTGAACTCCTGCAGACCAGCTAATCACAGTGAAGAATCTCTCGGTACAGGAGAAGGGTTTTATTACGCAGCTGTGGAGAACGCGTGCAATAGGTGCAGTCAAAAAGTTTACCTTCAACTTTGTAGCAATCAGGATTGCAACGGCAACGGATTACTTAAATTATGCTAAGGACATACTTACACTTTGGAAAATAAAATTTTACCTTCTGTTTCCTGTGTGTTCTGCTCTTAATGGCGTTTGCATCAAAACAGGATCTTTGCTAAACTTTGCTGAACCTCTGTTGTTGCTGGAGGCTTCTATTTGTTACATTTTTCTCTGTTTCCGTTTATAAATTGTGCACTAACAGCGTTATGTCGGCGTGTTTCACTGGAATTGCCTGACATTCTTCCTACCAAAGCTGTTTGGGCCACGGAGGTGTTCATGAACAGCAGGTAGAGAGTGCTCCGTTAAAACGCGGTGCCTGATCTGCGTGTTTGCCTGCCTCAGCCGAGCGGTTCGGCTTCTGGGCTTGGGTTGTATTTCATAGAATCATAGAATNGTTCCAACAGTTCGATGTCCTTTCTATGTTGAGGACTCCAGAACTGAACACAGTACTCCAGGTGGGGTCTCACAAGTGCATGAGGCATAAATACGCACATCTGTGCGTGACCACGAATCAAGATTCCTCAGTCCCTGCTGTGAGCAACCTTTGCTGCACAGTGTTTGCAGGCAGGCGAGCAGTAAGGGAATTGAAGCTGTAAGCTCTTCAGTGCATTCGCAGTCACTTCCCTACCTGAATTCATCTGCTTGCGACTGGTTTTCCTCCACGTGAAATCATCATTTTCAGTCAGGAGGGTAGCATGGGATAGGTAGATAGGACAACATGAATTTAGTTAAAAAATAAGATTTTTAAAGCTTTCAGCTAGAGATCAAACTGAAGTACGGGGGAAAGCTGTGAACTTCCTTGCAGTGTCAGCTTCACGTATCACCCCCTATGTAATCTTAATTATTCTTATTTAAAAACAGTAATGTACAGTGTCTCTGTACTTTACTACCTTTATGGAAGATTGCTGTGCTCATCGGCCTGTGTCTCCCCCACCAGTTTGGGACTCCTGGTCATGAAGTGTCCTTGGCTCTTCATCCCTTTAACAAGACTGACAAGAGAAGTCATTTCTGCTTATTGACCGAAATAAATCTGAATATATTGCAAGAGCTCCCCGTGAGTTTAAATGAGCCGACAACACAGCCCATTAGCTAATTTGTTTGAAACTAAATGCTCCACTGCCAAGGCAAACATTTTGCTTTGTGTGTGCATGGTTTAGTGATGGTTTTTGTCGGTGGTAGGTTGATGGTTGGACCAGGTAATCTGAAAGGTCCCTTCCAACCCAGAGAATTCTATGATTCTTTGTGCAAAGTTCTACCTTAGCACTGCACACTCTGGGTTTATTTATGTATAAATTTGCCATTTCTGTTTTTCTTGTTGCATTAACGTTCTTTTTGCAAAAATGAAGGGAGACTGTAGGAAATCCGGGTTTTTCCTAACACCTGCATTTGCAGTTTCAAAACCTTTTCTTCGCGAAGGAGGTGGGGAGGAAACTCCCTCAGTAATGAAAATTGGGCTTTGTAATTAATAAAACAACAGGGTGTTGGAACGTGCGAATACCCAAGACGCTGATCACAGTTTTCAGACAGGTCGTCTTTCATTGTCAAAAAACAGGAGGAGGGAAAAACCCAAGATTTATATTATATTATAGAATCATAGAATGGTCAGAGTTGGAAGGGACCTTAAAGATCATCGAGTTCCAACCCCCCTGCCATGGGCAGGGACACCTCNAGGTAGGGTCTCACAAGCGCAGAGTAGAGGGGGAGAATCACCTCCTGTGACCTGCTGCTCACACTTTTTGATGCAGCCCAGGATGGGCTTGGCTTTCTGGGCTGCCAGCGCGCACTGCCAGCTCATGTTGAGCTTCTCATCCATGAGCACTCCCAAGTCCTTCTCCTCAGGGCTTCTCTCTAGCTATTCTCTGCCCACCCTGTCAAAGCTTTTGGATAAAGCCAGTCAGGCTGCATGGCTGCTTAAGGCCTGGTGCAGCCGCTGGGCAGGCGTGCTCCAGGCCATCACAGTAGCTGCCAGCGGTGCCCACGCAAACTGGTCTCTGCCAGGTGGCCCAGGGTTTTCTGCTTTGTGTAGATCACAAAAGGCAGCGTGGACGTCCCTGCTGAAATGGGAAGCGGCAAGGCAAGGCAGCTCTCTGTTAAGCAGATCCACAACAGGAGAAACAACTTAATGACAGGACACACAACCTTGGGCTCAGTTGCGCCAAGGTTGATCGTGCAAAGAACTTTCAAGTTGCTGCCCCATGAGCAGGTGTGAGCTGGCCTTAATCTCAAGTGATTTTTTGAGGCTGGTCAAACCATATGAGAGGTCCTACAGTAGAAATAGGTACATTTTTAAGATACAATAAAAACCATAATAACTTTCTCTGCAAAACACCCTTTTTGTGATAAAAAACTCAATAGCATAAAGTGTAATTTTAAGATACGCTATTACCTTTCGTAGCAATCTTGGAAAAAAACCAACCGGTTTCTCTATTAAAGGAATATAATATATATAAAAAAAAGACCAAACTTGTATTCTCTAACTATTGCCACTTCATGCAGAGAGCACAGTGTTTTCAGAAAACATAGTTAAAGGTATGATCTGTCTCCTTACAATGCTCTCCCTGTTTAAAATGATTGAAGTGGTGTTGAATCGTGACCGACTTTCTGGAGCATGATCCGTGCAGCCGCGTGGGGAAGAGTACAAATCTCTTGGACTATCTCCTGTTTTCACAGACCGATGCTCAGGAATGACGGAGATGAGAGGTGGAGGTATCATGGCAACACCTGCACAATCTTCAGGAGAACAAGCTCTGTGTGTCCTCCTTGCAGATACATCAAGGAGAGTACGGGAGGGAGACCAGCTCTTCACAGAGTGCAGCCGCCACTCCTCATGCAGCGTTTGGGATCTGAATTTGGGGCTGTGCTGAGGTGGGAACCGTGGGCAGATGTCGGCCTGTGTTTTGCAATTGACTGCAATGTGGTCACAGAATCACAGAATGATACGGGATTGGAAAGGACCTCTGGAAATCATCTAGTCCAACCCCCCTGCCAAAGCAGGTCCACCTAGAGTAGGTTGCACAGGAACTTGTCCAAGCGGGTTTGGAATGTCTCCAGAGACAGAGATTCCACCACCTCCCTGGGCAGCCTGTGCCAGTGCTCTGCCACCCTCAAAGTAAAGTTCCTCCTCATGTTTAGGTGGAACTCCTTATGTACAAGTTTGTGCCCATCACTTCCTTTCCTGTCACTGGGCATCACTGAAAAAAGACTGGGCCCTTCCTCTTGACACCCACCCTTTAAGTATTTACAGGCATAGGTCCAGGTTTTGCTGCCTTAGGGCTTCACTTCCACTGGCTCCTCTCACCTTGGGTTTGCACTGAGTGGGTGCAAATGACTGCCATGAGTGGTGGCAGCTGGCTTTGTAGAGCTGTATGAGCCTGTGAGCAACCTTCATCTGACCTCCAGAGGGAATGGGGCTGTGGCCCCACAGGCTGCTCAGACCTGTGTGTAACAAACTCAGGATCTTGACCAATTCTGCCATAATTATGGAGAAATTTTAAGTATCTCAAAAGACGCTTTGGAGAAGTGGTAACATGATATTCTTCCTTTCATGATTGCCATAGGAGGCTGTTGACACCAAAGGTCAAAAAGCTGCTAGGCAAATCAGTGGAAGACAAAAATCCATCAAGTGCCATGCACTATGAAAGCCAGGGCCTTGGCCTGGCAGATTGCAAAAGGCTTTTGGAGGCCGTGTGACTGATGGACCCGTCATACTCTTCATATTCTCCTTCCTATTCATGCCATAATCACTTCAGAGTCTCCTACCACTGCCGATGGCCCAGGCCTTTGTGCAAGAGAAGAAACCTGGCTCCCTGGACCTCTGGTCTGACTGACCAGGGGGAATTTTTATTTTCTCATGGTGTCGATGTGTACCCAGGTTTCTTTATTCTAAGTCAAAGGGTCATGCAAGTAGGTCTTCGCTATAGCTGTCATGTCAGCAGATAGGTAGAAAACAGTTTTAGAGCCCATGCATTCTTCTTTGGTCAAATGGCTCATTTGTGGCAATGGAAAGATGCAAATACAAATATATTTTTCTTCTCTGTATGAGCAGTGATTTATGTTTCACACTCAGTACCACCCAAAGAACCTTTCGCATCTGATCAGCTTTCCTAAGGACATCAGTGTACTTTTCCAGAAGAGACGCAGTATGACAGACTCAGGCTGATCTATTTTTCCCAGGCAGCTGCAAGATATATGGTTGGGGTATAACATCTAACAGTGAAATAAATGTAAAAATTCACCCTTTGTTCGTGACTCATGCACATAAACTGACAGAGCCCGAATTACACTCAAAGAACAACAACAAAATGGACTTGAAAAATAGAAGAGTTTCTCCCAGAAGTGCCGCGTGGTACATCTTTGGCTTTCTGTTTAACAAGCAAGGTGACAGCCTGCCAGCGGTTGTCCTTCCCAGCGGTGAAGGACCACGCACAATGCATTGCAATTGCGTACCAGGCATCCTCCAGCACAAAAACTCTTAGGTTTGATGACTCATGCAGTTTACTAGTTGGATTATCCTAATTAGCTACCTCCCAATGTTTAGTAATTCTCAGTGAAATATTACAACAACAGGATTTTTGATGTGCAGCAAAGTACAATAGATTTTTAAGGCCAAAATCTCCCTCTGGCCTTTACTTTGATACGGTGTTTTGCACTGTGTTGCCTATGATGGTAAAAGCATTCACTAAGTCTGTTGTATTTTTTTTTTCCAAGATGAAGCAGAATACAAAATCTCGTTGCCAGTGAAAATATCCAGCAGCAGCGTAGCAAGCAGCTTGCTGTAATTTTGCAACGCCGTTAATTCCCTCTTAGTCTGGAGGAGCATAATAAACTTGCCAAAATGTTTGCTTTGTGTACATGATGAGCACTCTGCTGTGGGTAGCAGAGGTTTAATTACAGGATTTTGTGTTTGCGGTTAGGAGATAACTTTTGTACTGTTACAGAGGCCAAAAACAAAAAGAGGAGGAAAAAAAAAGCGCCATTTGTGAGCACTGGGCAGTGCTGCATGTCTCATAAAACCCAGGGGGGCAGGATGTAACCCTGTGTGATCCAGCACAAGAGTGGCTGCAATGGGATTAGCTGTCACAGAAGAAGGCATTTTGGTTCCAAGTGGCACAGGTCTCGGGCTCACACATTCCCAATGTTGGCCAAGTCGCTCAGCAGGCGACAGGAACCACTGAGGATTTTATAGCGTGGGATCTGTTATTGTCTGCCTTCACACAATAAATATCCCTTGAAGATTTTTATGGATTATTACTCCCAGATAATTCTCTGCCTCGTGTTCTTCTCTGAAGCTGGAGACTGATGGGACGCATTCACACAGCTCCTTCAGCTCTTCTTCCCTTGCGATATCTTGCAGCGCCTCTGCTTCACCCACAGATTCTAACTCTCTACATACACTGGCTGCATTCCCAGAAGGAAACCTCTGTGGCTCATCTAAGGCAGCTTAAATGGAGGTCATTCGGGAAAACCTTGAGCTATCTCTCTCTCTGGGATCCCAAATCGCTCTCTTAAGAACTGTTAGGAATGCAGCTTAGAGTGTGCAGGATTTTACAGCAGCAAAGTGGCAGAGGACAATTTTCCTTCCTTCCATCTCACACAGCTTCTCATTGAGCACTTTCATTCTTGATTTTTTTTTCTTTGTTTATTTACCTCTTTGCATATGAAATGGTGTGTGTTGCAGGCTCCTAATTCCACTGAAGCCTATACAAGGATGCAGAGCCAGGTACTGTGGTGTCTAAGGGCCTCTTTACTCACTGACATTTTTTCCAACATATGGTTTGATTTCTAAAGTTTAGAATTGACACGTAATTTATTACCCTGCCTTTGAAAGTCAGCTCTGCCTGAGAAACATTTTAATAAAAAAAGGGACAAATAAAGAGATCTCTGTTCGCTGTCTGCTGGAAAATGGCACTTTGCACCAGTGGGTCCTGTCATGATTGCCAGCACGTGGCTTCCTCACTGTCACTGGTCATCCGTGCCAGCAGCTCCAGGACGACAAGGCAACTGGGCCACCTGTGCTGCTCTTGGGCCAGACTGTGGAAAAGCATGGCCCTATCAGAGGTGGCGAGGAGGCAGAGGAATCCAGCAAGACCCTTCTGTTGCCAACCACCACCGGTGCTGCCCTCCCCAACCAGCAGCTGGTATCAGACCGCGTTGAGGAGAGGCGGCGATACTTGCTTGTCTCTGGGCTCCAGCTCCAGGCACTGGATGGCTCATGCAAGTGACAACCCAAGTGGCTGTAAAGATTTCAACACCGTATCAGAAATTGCGAATCTCTGAACCGCAGAGTAAAGTTTGTCCCAAAGTCATGCTCTGGTGACCATGTCTCCCAAAGAAATCCTGTTCCCGTGTTATTTTTTTTCCTCCCCCACCCTCCCAAATGTAACTAGACTATCAATAAACCCCTCCAAATTATTACCTTCATTGAAGAACCCAGCAGAACTGTCTGGAAAGAGCAGATGAAAACACCCCAGAGTTGTGACAAGAGGAGAATTCAGTTAATAACCCTTCAGGAAAACAAAAGGCACCTTTCTCAGCAGAAATAGCAGAGACTCCTTAATAAGCCGTTAGCTCATCCTGTCTGCTCTCAGCACAGGAGATAATTTTGATGGGCAGGCTGCCTGCAGACAAGGCAGAAGAATAAGGCCCTGAGCCTGTCCAGGCAAAACAGACATCATCTTCCCCATCTGGCCACTCCTTTAAACAAGGGTTGGCTTCTTTTAACTCCTTTGCCTCTTCCTGCAGCACTCACCTCCAGCACACAAAGGGGATTGTTTGTTGCTTAATGAAGCCTTTTCTTTGGTTCATGCCTTTATTTTGAGCCACAAAAAATAAGACTCTCAAGTACTAGTCACTCCCCACAGCCTGTCCTTGTGGCATTGCAAAGCTCACCTGAAGGTTCTTTTAAACCCCTGGGCTCCATGGTGGTTCAATGGTGGTCCAAAGTGAATCCAGCTCCAGCGCTCACGGGACCCACTGAGGAGAGAAACACAAGGAAAAAGAAGTTGGAACTAGAGATAAGAGAGGCAACCTTTCCTGCTCAGCAGAGCATTCTTACTGCTCAGTTTCTTTCCTGCTTCTTCCTCCTCCTCCTCTGTGATTTTCGGTTTGTTTTCCTGGTGTGCTGAAGCAGCCCCCAGTGGGCTGTCAGCCACTGAAGGGTGGCTGTGCTTCAACATCCCATCCAGCTACTGAGCTCGGTCCCTCAGTGGAGAGCAGGGCACAAGCAGCCTGGGGCAGTGGGTTGCAAGTCATTTTTGATGGTGGATGGTGCTGTCAGCTGCTCTCCAGAGAGACACTGAGCTTTTGAATTGCCTTTTCACGCCACAATTTCCCCCATTATTGTTGAGGATGTAATTTATCTTACCTTGTGATCGCGGGCAGGAGACCGGGGGAGGCAGATTTTACTGTGACCTACTTCCCCAAAGCAGGATGGGAAGGAGGGGTTTGCTTTGGCTTAGGAAAAAGGCAGCATTTGCTGTCAGAGCTCGTTTATGTGGGCATACATTTCACGTGGGGGAAGCAGAGGGTGGTTATCTGAACAGGTAGCCTTGTGCTGGTTTCCCAAGTTGCTTCACCCCGTTGCACAAACGGCTCCTCAAATCTATCTACCAAGGTCAGCTGTATCCTCGCCAGCTCCTCTTTGACACGACCCCCCAGCACAACGCTGCAATGTGGTGATCCTCAGAGTGAGCCTGAGAGGTGACGCCAAGGACATGGGAGGAAAAGAGGTGTTTTTATGTAACTGACGGCCAGAAAGGGAGCCTCTTAACTGCACGTGCCAGAAATTGGCTGGAGTGATTTGGAAACCTTGTTAGCAAGTAACAGAGGAGTTTCGGAGAGGGCAGAAGGACACAGGCTTCATTTCTTGCGTAACGTTATTGAAATGCAACTGAAGCATAAAGATGAAATTAAAAGAGAGAATAAAAATCTCCATCATGCCTAAATAAAATAACCTTTGGATTTTATTCTTCTATGTAAGCTAGTAAGTTCAAATAATTAAAATATTTGGTTTTAGAGGCAAATGCTTGCGCCCACGACAGAAGTGATTACTCCAGTTTCTGGTCCTGAATTCTGTATTCCCTTCACACAGCTTAATACAATTGGGCACAGAAACTGCTTTGCTCAAACTGGACTCCAGCGTGTGACAACCAGTGTCCATTTCTTCCTCTGCAGCCTGTCAGTTTTACTTGCTTAAAAGAACCTCCTTGTGCTGGGGACATCCCCAACACATTCAGCAACTTCAGCCCAGACTTCAATCATTTATTTCAGGGGAGTTTTTCTATCTCACCACAATAACTGAGGTTGGAACCAGCCCCTCTTCCCTATCAGCAAGTGATTGTGCAGGAACACCGCAAGAGGAATCCCTTTCCTATACCATCAAGGCAGATGTCTGCATTATGCATCTCTGGCTGCTTTTCCAGAATTTATTTTACTTTTTTTCAGCCTGGTTAGGAATTGCTTAGAGTGAATCCATGAAGACCCCCACCCCTGCTCCCAGGTCCCACACGAGAGGTGCAAACGTGGGCCAATCACCCTGTGCATGGGTCCTGCCCCCTTCTGATGGGCAGCATGGGGGAGCAGGAGCCAGCAGACGCCTTCCCCAGGCTGCGGCACCAGGCACGGGCCTCCAGCTGACCCCAAGTTCTACCTTGCACAGACAAAGGGCTCACTTCAGCTGACTCAATATAATTGCATGTATTGATTAATGAGTGAATTAAGCTATCGAATTTGGGCTCCCTGACCCTTCCAAGGTAGCGCCACTGAACTGTTAATGCTTTTAATCATATTCTGCTCAGTTGCATGTAGGAGTTCATGCTGGTGTTTGCTGTGCTTGGGGACCTGCTTTGGAGCGGTGTATTTTGATTACTGCAGCGAGAGGTAGTTACTTGCTTGCTTCTGACTAATACATTTTAGGAATCTTCCCTGCTGTTAATAAACATAGTAGTGTTTAATTATTGAGACATTTCATAAAAATGTTTTTGAGAGGAAGACAAATTTTATGTTCTGACTAAATAATTAAACATTATGCAAATGTTCGCATTCTGGTTATGCAAAACAATACTTGGATGATGGCCTTGTTTGCACACTGAGTTAGTATTGTTGAGCTGTGATTAGCATCAGATACAGTATTATTGTGATTTAAAAAATATAAACAAGTTCTGGTGAAACAGGACGAGCACGAGACTAAGACTGAGAGCCAGGCTGCAGCCACACTCTGTGATGGAAAAGGTGGGATGTTTCCCCACAAGAACCACCTGCCATCCCAGTTGTGTTCCCTGGCCAGCCCCGGGCTCACGTCCTGCAGCTGGCAACCTCACCTCCATGGAAAGGGAAGAAGTAGAGCTGTGGGCTGAGACACAGCCTGCAGCGTGGGAGGGATGGGGAGGAAAGCCATTGCTTTCCACACAACCCCACTTCACCTGTGCCTGACATGATGCTCTCTACCTTCTCCTTGCACTTCCCTTTCTGGTGGTCAGGGACAAAACCCAGCCCTTGATGGTTTTAGAGTTTAATTATCCATAAACACCCTGAGTTGTCCTGAGGCCTGACTTTGAACACAAGTTCAGTACACTTGTGTCCTAACTCCATAACCAAGGGTTAAGGTGTAATCACCTTAAAAACTAAAGGACCTCTGCGTGTGCCGGTCTTGTAATTTGTTACAGCTCTGTTTCTCTCAGGGTAGGAATAACGGTATGAATGATGTGCAATTTGCTCGTGAGACAGCTATTGCAGTTATCAAACTCATCACCACTGACATGTTACCAACTTCAGAGTTTCTTAATTGCTCAGTGTGCTCCAGCTGCCAGCGGTACTTAACGGCTTTGATTGGTGTCTGCTCCTGACCCCTGTCCCATTCACTCTCATTACCTGCGCCATCGGTAGGTGGAATTAGCATTTGCCCACGCGGTTGCACAGCACGTGGGATCACACTGGGAGCTGTCATTCTGAAAAGTACTTTTTGGGAGTAAAATACAAGATCAACACACTGCTCTTCAACTGCCGGTTTCTCTTTGTGTGCCAGGAGAGTAATCTGCATGCAGCCGAGAGGAGGCTGAACACCTAGTTTGCACGTGGAGATGGAAATCAAAAGCTTCTTTTGAATCTGTGAAGAAAGGAACACACCGCTTCACTTTAAAATGTGTGTCCTTGGTGCCCTTCCTGGGGGATGGAGCTATCTGATAGTCCCAAAGCTCTTACATTATTACTGTCATTTTTGTTGCCTCTTGGAGCTGCGGCAGTGCCTAGCTTGTTGCTACTTACACATTATTGCAGATAGAAGGGAAGGTCTCCCATCTGACTGAGGTTCATTTCTCTTCTTCTGAAAACCTTGGTCTAAAAAGTCCCAAGACGTGGGAAATTGCACTCATTATTTCTGAATGCCGTGAAGAATGCTCCTGTCTTATCTGTGTTTTCCTTGCTATCTACTGTCCTCCCACTGCTGCTCGGATAACTATAGGCTTGCTTTGTGGGGAGGAGATGGGATTCTAAATTGGCAGAAAGATAATGTTCAAATGAAAGAAACATCACTAAAGCCTTTAAGGCTGGTCAGGATGACTTAATACAGCCTGAATCCCTGCTGCAATAGGACAGCTCTGCCAGTTTAAATGGAGAGTGGCTTTGGTAATTATTTTCGGTGCTGCGGTGTTCACAAGGTCACAGGGATTGTCTTGACACTTGCCGTGTCTCAGGGGGACACGAGTTAAGGTTAATGACATGTACTAGAGGTAATTTGAGCAAGGGGGTCTAAAGATACCATTCTCTTATTCCTTCTCTCTCTCCTCCCTGCCCCAAATTAGTTGCTGACAGAATCACTTCGGCACACACCTTGAGTTCAAGCCACAGTTCTTGTCTTCCACGGAGTGGATTTGTGCCCGCTTGTCCATGGCCCTGCTGCAGTTTGGACTGATGTGCACAGTGAATACGCTTCTCAGGGTAAAAATTAGAAAGGGCAGGTTGATGGGAAGACCAAAAACCCACTTACCAATGATTAGGGATGCACCTAGGATTTGAACTCTTTACCTATATCTAATGTGATGGGGCTGGACGTGATTAGAACGACACAAGTTGCAAGGTCGTGCTTTGTCAAGGCACTCATGAATATGGTTCTTCTTCCACCCATCCCAGTGGGAGCCGCTTTAACAACTTCTGGTTGTCCTTCAAAATTTTAGTACAGGGTTATGAAGCAAAGCAAAGCAGTCGGGGAAGACAGGAGAGTGGCACAGGATCAGAGCAAGAGGTGCTAGGTAAGGAAGGTACAAGAATGAGGGCTATACCTCTTTGCCCGTTGAGGAGATTCTGACTCAGGTTTTGGTAGGCCACAGTCCATGACTGCAGTTACTGCAAATGCTCGCCCAACCATCATCTTGAACATCAGGTTCCACATGGAGTTTTGACTGGGAATTAGTTTGCCAAGAACAAATGCAGAAGGCCATACAGCTAGAGTAACTGATGGAGAGGCAGCCTGCTCCATCCTTGTAAACAACCCCACCCATTAACCTGTTGTCACCAACTCCTTTGTTCATCTTTTGCTGGGAGAAGGAATTTTCATCCCCTGCCCCATGGTGTCTCAAGCAGCAGAAAAATGTGCCCCAAGTTCATCATTCACCTCATGCTCCCCCTCTATGAAGAAAGATGTCAGGTTGGCACAAGAGAGCACAGGAAGCTTGTCCCCTGCTCCTCCATCTGCAGCAAGGTGACTGACCTCCACAAGAAACCAAGAATTAAGTGAAGGGATGTGGCAACAATTGCTTTATCTCAGTTTGATCTGCAAGAGGTGTCCAAATCTGCCTTTTAGTGGAAGAAGGAGACGCCCACTGACCAGACGTCTCCTGGGTGACAGGGCAAGAACAGGAAGGAGCTACCTGCCCCAGAGTTGGGTTTTAGCCAACAGTTTGGTGCCCAGTCTTGATTCTGAACACCTGGTCCTAACAAAGCGGATTGAACCATGTCCTGCACAACCCTGCCTTCCTGTGGGAAGAAGGATTAAAGAGGAAGAGCCAGGCTGGATTAGACAAGAAGAGAGGTGAGACAAAGAAAATGATGCAAAGACTAACATGTGGCCAGCCCACTCTTTGGCAGGGGAGCCCATACCAGAAGTCTGGAGGATAAAGTTTTAGTCTGTGTTTCTTGGCAGTCAGAAATTTAGATTTGTGTTGTTTATGCAGATTTTAGCTCAGGTTTTACAAACCTCCACATTTTAGGAGAATATGCTGGAGTCTTAACTACATATTAATCAAGTGGGTATTTGTAGTGGGTGGAGCTAGAAAATCTTTATAGTTTGTAGCAATTCTGCACTTCGTAAATTAAGAGTTATACAGGAGTCACAGTCTCTCTCAAAGCTTTACTTACCAATGAGACAATGTACTGGATTTTAAGAGATCAGTCCTTCTAAAACACGTTATTTTTTGCCTTTGTAAGTTGACGTGGATTCCTTCCCTGAGCTGTCTGAACCTGTACTATTTTTGCTAGGAAAGGGTCCCTTCAGAAACCTGTACTTGCTGAAGGCCTGATTCAGGCTTTTCTTTGACTGCAGCTTCCCTGCCACTGGCAGAGCAACCACCAGGGTATCCCAAGAGAAGTGAAAGGAGACATCTTCTCAGAGTGCTATGTTTTACAATGAAGATGTCTAATTCACAAAGCCTAGTTCTCAGAACTTCCCTGAAAATTTTTCCATCCTTTACAATTACGAGAGAGAGAGTACCATAAAGCAGGCATGTGGAAAATGAGCTGGCAATCCAAATTCTTAATTCTTAATGGGATTTCCTTGTGCTTGGATTAGTTCTTCAATAGTAAATGTATCTGGCTGTTCTTCACCCAGGCAGGCATTGGACCTCAGCTACCGTCAGCAATATTGGCACCACATGAACTTCATGGTTTCAGGTTTATGTTTATGCAATAGTAGGAATGCATTTAAAAGCCTCTGCCTCCAGGAGGAGATGAATGAATATAAATGTTCACCACCTCTGAGTGTATGGCAGAGGCATTTGTACCTCCACAGCAAGTGCAATAACAGTGATGTGGGGGTGAGGGTAGAGAAACATGAGTTTGGATGGAGCTGCATCCCTGAGAGACCTCTTGGACAAAATAGTTGCTCTCTCCCACCTCAGTTTCTACCTTAAGTGGACCAGCAATTTACCTACTGGAAAGGATGGCACTATCACACTGACTTCTGAGTGAGACAGCTGCATGCAGAGAAACAGCACCACGACATATAGCAGCAGATTATTTCATCATGTAGTCACAGAAAAGGCAGAATAACTATGATCTAAATTATTATCTACATTTTTTTGGCTACTAAGCATTTGTGTCTACAATCATATTTTAACATAATTTTCTACATCTCTTTATTTATTGAGTATTAGCACTACAATAGGTGCTACACAAGCCACCCATTAATACATGAACTGTACATCTAGCAGCTTCATGTTTAAAAGAAGTTTACGGTACTATGAAACATAAACTGTCTTTTGCAGACTAGCTCAGCCACTGAAGCACGAATTTGTTCTACTTTGTACCTATAAAGCCGTAATGAGGTCTGAATTTGAATGAGCATCAAACCTGCCTCCGAGATGGGCAAACCTTCAGTATTGTTACACCCCATTTTACCTGGTCATAGGGAGGGGATGGGAAAACTCCCCTCCCCTTCCCTCCTCTTCCCTTCTCTCTTCCTCCTCCAGCTGGTCTCCTACTGCCCTGCCACCTCACTGATGCCAGGCAAGGGCCACAAGTCTTCCTGGTGGAAGACCACTTGAAGCTTGGCTCCTCAACACACCAGCTGTGAGAAGATGGTTGAAGAGGAGGTGGCCTTTCCTTTCCCCAGCCATGTGCTGCAGGGATGGCTTGTGTCCTTACATAGAGGGCAGCTTGGGGCACTGACTGATTGCAGGCAACCAGTGGCAATCCTTCCCCAACACCCAGCAGGTGTATTTGTGTCCCTCTCTATTTTTAATGTTGATATTGCAGTGCAGCAAAGACCCACAGATACACAGCTTCACTAAGTGAGGTGCTCAGCTAGCATACAGCAAAATGATTTGGTCATGAAAGGCTTATGGTTAAAAAAGGCAAAACTGGGGTGAAATGGAGGTAGAAGCACTGAGAGTCCCAAGGTGTTTGCTCTGTTAAAAATCAAGGTTAGTGGCAGGCTGGAAATAAATTCCATCTCTGAGAGAGGATTCAATTGTCAGTCAGGAGAAAGAGACAATTTTCAGACTGCCATTTTTCAGTCAAGCAACCGTGAAGACTTTTGCTGCCACTGCCAAGCACCTTTACCTTTTTTTGCATCTTTTCTAGTGCCTGGGAAACACAGAACATGAGCATAGCGAAACACAAGGACAGCAACACTGTTGTGCTTCTGAATAAGTCAGGAAAAGGCCCTGGATAAAACGAGCTCCAACTCTGATGAATGGCAACAACCGCACAGCCCTATAGAAATGAGCAGCTCAGATATGCCAGAAACAGTCACTGCAGCATACGTGCAATTATGGCAGGCCTGGAGCATCTTTTGCCACTTTGCCTTTACTCTGACATTTAAGTAATACCTGAGCAAAAATTTCCCAGCATGAAATCTTCCCTCTGTCGAAATATGATTATGCATTTATCTCTCGTGTTTTTTTTTTTTTTTTTTTTTTTTTTTTTTTCTTTTTTTCCCTGCTGGTATAGAATAGCAAGATCCTCAGTCTTTTCCTTTTTCAGCAACCAAAGCAGGGAAGTTGTTGATGCCCCATCCCAGGAAGTGTTCAAGGCCAGGCTAGATGGGGCTTGGAGCAACCTGCTCTAGGGAGAGGTGTCCCTGCCCATGGCAGGGCGGTTGGAACTTGATGATCTCTAAGGTCCCTTCCAACTCTGACCATTCTATGATTCTATGATTCTATGAATAAGGATTTAAACTTCCCATGTTTTTTAAAAAAAATTCTTACCCCTATGTCTTCCCTTCTTATGTGCGTTATAGCATTTGCACCTTAACACTTGCATTTAAACACTAAGTGTGTGGAAGTGCTTAATCTTCTCCAATTTCAAACTGACATTCCAGTTGAACAGCACTGGCTGCAGGATGAAAGGATATCTCATTGGGAAGAAAGAATTCAGAAATTTGCCGGCATTAATTCTTCTTCAGGCCCAAAAAGAAGCTGCCACCCTCACCAGAAGTAAGCGACATTTTAGTGTCAGCCAAACAGCCCCAACTCTTTTTCTCTGGCCGCTGCGTCTTTCATCACGCTATTTCCACGTACCAAACAGAGGAATATGCCAAGAGGCATTTGATTATTGCTTTAGTAGGTCAGATGAGGGCAATGTTGATTTTTTTATTTTTTTTTTCTGTCTTGAACTTTGCCTTCTTTCTTAGGAAACTAACTTCAGGGGAAGATGTCAGAGGAACTGCGAAACAACAACATTACAATTACTCTATTGTTTGGGGAAGTTAATAGTTAATTGGGTGCTGTCAAGGTCCAGTTGGTAAACCTTCCCAGTGCAAACGTTCATTTAGGGAAAGAGCAGAAAATGGGAAGGCTCAGACAGTCCTCGTGAAATAACTGTCATTAAACTCATCTTGGAACAGTCTTTTCTTCAGCAGACTAAGCTCTCCTGACAAAAGGACTTTTATGTGAAAAATGTCTCCAACAGGTTTTTTTTTCCAGCACAGAAATGCAAAAATTCATACCCCTAAGCAACACTAATCTATTAGAGGCAAACAATGGTGGCTCTAATGTTTTTAGCTTGTTGGGATCTTTACAAAAAAATTCTGCCATAGAAATGTGTGTGTGTGAGGATGTGCATGCACAAATTTTTATTTGAAAGTTATTGGGCTGAATTTGTTTTTCAGTAAAACAATCCACTTCATTCCACTTCTTTATAATAAAGGGAGGATTGAAGCACACATTTGCATAATAAATTCTCACCACTCAGTGAATAAAATCACAGAACAGCCTGGGTGTCAAGACCTTGCAAACTATTCCTGAGCTTCTTTTTTGCACTCTGCCTGAGTTGCCACCAGCCCCTCTTTGCAATCTTTGAGAAAGCCAGCAAAATCACTGAGGGCTGCTGTGTATGTGCAAAAACGTGCTACTGTAAATGTGCAGAAATCCTGCAATGTGTTTACACATTGGTTGAAAAAAAAATAAATCTATGGAGAGTTGTTATATGTCACTCTCCAGACAGAATAACTAGTAAGATTTTTGCACAGTTTATGGAGTTCTAGTGGAGAGCTATCCCATTATATCTAGCAAAGGAGCCTTAACTGGGGGTAAAAATGTGTACTGCAGATTATGTCTAAATTAGGTGGAAGATGAGAAGAAAAGGGGAAGCTACTGAGTCAATCAAAAGGATCGAACTCTTAGAACCAGATGGGGAGAGCATGGCTCTTGCGAGGTAGGTAAGGTCCTCCTAACCTGAGGGTGCTATTTGATTTTAATGGGAGCTTTCAGACTCCAAAACACGCATTAAATTCCTGGAACACATGAAATGAACCACTGAAGAAAGGGGATTACTTACAGAACAGAAACATCACAACCCTAAATAATGAATCCACTGAGTAAAGCTGCCACTGACTTTCTTTCACCAGTCGCTCCACGCAGCAGTAATGACCCTCTGGGGGCAAGTGATTTCATTTTCACACCTCCGAAGCTCTACCTCTTCCAACGACCTCTCAGGCAGCGCACATTGCAACGTGAACCTTCTCCTCAGAGCCACACTTGTGAGCAGCACAACGGACAGAGGGTTCATTTAACTGGTGTGAAACCAACAAGCTGCTCTTTAACTCAAACAGCTCTTGATAGAGGCTCTGGGAGATGATTTCCTTAGTACAAGCGCAACAGTAAAATTCATGACTGTGGCTTTCTCATTTCTAGCAAACGAGCACATCATACAGGGCATTTACATGTGTAATTTGCTTTGCACTGACAGACAGCATGAGAGGTCTTCTGCTGAGCTCAACTGCCTCTGAGGAGCATAGGTGAACCCTCACACTGCAGGCCGGGGGCTTAACCCTGCAGTGACCAGAACGATTGGCCTCCCGCAGGGGAGCAAAAGTACTGGTGCGGCTAAAACTTACTCGGAGCACTTCCAAAATAATAAAGCACGACCTAAAATGAGGACATACTGCAGAAAGAAGACTGCTACAACACACCGTACGCCCAGGCACCTACTGCAGCTACTGAGGGAAGCCTCGCGAGACTGGCCTCTTTATAGCCGCAGCCGAAGAGAGCGATGGGTCGCTCAGCCAATGAGTGGACAACGCCCCGAAGCGGCGGCTCCCATTGGCAGGCGGCGGGGGACATCGGTGAGTGGGCGGGGCGAAGCGGAGGNTCCTGCCACCCCCCTCCCTTCTTCCCCTACCCGTGTGGGGCAGAGGGGCGCTGCTCCCCCCTTACTTCTCCGGCTGTGGAGCGCTGCTGCCCCTTCTCCTTCTGCGTCCACCCTTTCTCCTCCTCCTCCTCTCTGCCTGCCGGGGGTTCGGTAGAGTTTGGTGTTTCCTGCCCTTCTTCCTTCCCCCCCCTCATCCGCCTCACAACCTCCAGCCGATGCGCCCGGACCGGCGCTCCCCCTCCCCTCCTCTCAGAACTGGTGGGTTATTATTATTTTTTTCTTTTAATTCCCTGGCGGAGTAACCGCCACCGGGGCTGAGAAACACCCGGGGAAGGTCCCGGGACGGTTTGCGGGGAGGGAAGCGGATTTCCCCCCGCCTCCCCTTCCCTGGGGTCTGAGGGGAGGAGGGGGGGGCTGCGAAGCGGCGGGGCGCCGGCCGGCCTGAGGTAAAGGCGGCCGGTGGCGGGGTTTGCCGGAGCGTTTCGGTGGTAAATTGTTGAGCAAAGCTAAAGTGACCACCTGCGGGGTGTGTGTGTATGTGCGTGTTTTTAATTAATTTATGTGCGTCTACGCGCGGGTTTCGGCTGGTTTTACTCTTCTGCCTTTTTACCGGGGCTCCTGGTTCCTGCGTGGCCTTGGTGTGGGCAGGTCGGTACGGCGAAAGGCTTGGATCGCCGTCCGAGTAGTGCTGAGCTGCTGGGGAGAACGGGTACAACGCCGTAAGAGAAGGGTAAAAGCAGAACCAGCCAACTCGGAATCACGATAATTGTTAATTCGACACAATTTCTGCGTGCTTGGTGCTCGCTGCTAATGGAATCGTGATGCTGCTGTTTTTTTGGGGGGAAGGTTGGTTTTTGGTTGGTGGGATTTTTGTCTTGGGCTTTTTATTTATTTACTTTGTGCATTCCCCACTCTCTCCCTCCTTTTATTCTTCCAGACTACTTTTTTTTTTTTTTTGTGGATTCAAATAGCACAGGGAGAAGCCCTGATCACAGCATCCTGATTTTATTGCAGCAAATGTGAAAATGATGCCCACATTTTCTGGCGAGGCAGGGAGTTCACTTTCCTTGCGTTATCAAATGATATTTTTTACTTTCCTGGCTGCCCTCTCTTGACTGCATGTCGGACCAGCTGTCTGTTGCCCCCAGCGGGATAATCTGTCTAGCTCGCAGCCTGGTCCTTCGTGCATACCTGAGTGGCTCCGGAGAGTTCTGACTGCATCTAAAATGATAAATGTAGATTACAGTTTAGGCATCTTTGCTTCAGGGCCACTTAAGCCACAGTAAACTTATTGTCATTGACCTTACTGGTATCCTAATCACTTATTCTGATAGTCTGGCAATCACTTCAACTTAGAATAAGTTCATGTAGACAGGCCTTGCAAAACCTTGGGATTTTGAGATCTTTGGCTCTCCTTGCTATTAAAGATCACCTAGACTTTTATCTTCTCACCTAATTAGTATTGCCTACCCTTCTTGCTTTTATTATGTCCGTCTCCTATTTAAAGTTCTGGTGCTGATATTTCCTGGCGTGCCACGCTGTCTGTGTTAGCTTTCTATAGGTTTCTTAGTTGTCTGTATCTTTCATCGCGTTGAACTAAGGTTTCTCATTTTGTAAGGTTTTCTGTGGTTCCTGCTCATTATTATGTTTCTCACTGAATTTTACTATCCATTTCACTTCCCATGTTCTTTCATTTGTTTTCTTCCTCATATGAAGTGGTTTCTGACTTAATGTTTAAAGCCACAAACCTATCTGTGTGTAAAGTTCCTCAAAACCCTGCATGTTATGAGCATTATATGGGAGGTAATTGGAATTTGCTGGTAAACACTGGATGTTGTGACCAAGTTTTGAATGCAAGATGGAAGATTTCTGCAACATTGTTGCTCTCTTCTTTTCATTTGTTAACCATGCCTGTTGGTTATGTCTTGTTTTGCAAGCTCTTCGGTGAAGGTGGTGCGTTCAGCAATACAACCTTGGGGAGTGTAGTTTGGATTTGACCGGAATCTCTTGGTACTGTGATAACAAAAAGTATTTTTCCTCTGTTGTTCTAAATGCACCCAGGCGAGAGCACGACAGAGATTGCTTCCAAGTAAAATTCAAAGCAAGTTATTTATTGCTGGGTAGCATACTTGTATCGGATGTAGTTTATAGTGAGGAAAAACTGGCAACGCCTTAAAAAAATGTCAAATGTTAATGTTTGAGCTTCTGTAAAGGGTGATTTAGCACTTGAGAAACAAATCTGTCCCTGCCCCTCTTTTCCTTTTTAAAGTTGGCTGATTTATTCTCTTGCTAAGTTAAGGCAGTGTGGTTAAAAGGTGGCTGTGCTTGGCCAGCTGAGGATTTCTAATACCAGGATACGGAACATTTATCTTGGGTAAAACTGAATTGTAGGTAACTTCTGTGTTTTGTTCTTGTGCCTGCGTGGCAGAGATAGGAGTGATATGGTCATATCATGACACTTTGGGAGGGCTTTTGGGTTGTTGCTGGATGGTATAGATTGAACATCTCTGCATGTGTGACTGTAATCTGTGCTTTAGCTGCAGCTACAGTAGGGGGGGAAAAAAAGGTTGTAGATGGATCAAATACGCAACTATCAAACAGAGAAAGCTGAGTGATGCAGGTCTGTAAACACTGTTTAAAGTTCTGGTCTCTCAGTTTGGTGGGAGTGGTTCTGCTGCAGCTACCTTGGGCCTCACTGAATTCAGGTTTTGTTGAAGCGAATACTTTAAGAGTAGGGCCTTGAGTTGCTGGCTTCCTGAAAACAGCTCTTATCAGTTCGTTACTGCCAGGTGACACGCAATCTTACCTTGAGGTTATGATAAAACTGTAATGTTGGTGATATGTGTGTTTTTCCTTTAATGACAAAATTCACGTGATATACAGCTCCTGCAGATATGGGCAGTTTTAACAGGAAAAGGACAAATTAGTCTAACAAGTTCTCTTTTCTGAGCCTAGACTGAGGCAGTACAAGGGAGGTCCATGTAAGCTACACTAACGAGCATATGGTAGTATTTTTTTACTGTGTTTTTACATGGGGCACTCATACATATTTTTGGCAAAATCTGTTAACATTTTCTTTCCTTTAAACAGGACTAGAAGAATAAAGAGAAGTTAAATTTATGAGAACCATAAGAAAGCTTGCAACAGTTTGGAATGGATTAATTTATGATACCTCTGATATGTGAGAGTTACGTTTTGTGTTGCTACTGGCCAGCTGCTGCTGGTGGACTTCAGCTGACTTCATTGCAGCAAACCCAACAGATCGGTCCTCATCGCTAATAGAACATAAACAAGTGTGATGCTGAAATGAGATGAGGCTCCGAAATGGAACTGTGGCCACTGTGTTAGTTTTCATCACTACTTTCCTCAGTTTGTCCTGGTATACTGCATGGCAAAATGGGAAAGGTAAGTAAAAGGCTACAAGACTAAATTGACCTTCATGTGGTTATATGGCAGAGAAATGAATAGTAGAGGCATGTGCACTGCTGCTGTATGTTAGCAGTTTGTAAATGGCTTGTTGACTAGCTCTGATCTGAATGACGTTGCCTTGGTGAGGAATAAACACTTGCTAGTAGGTTCAGGAAAATTAACTTAGAGTGATCATGATTTAAAAAGAGGGAGAAAAAAAAATCTTGAAGAAACCTAAATGCTGTTGGTCCAGGCTGAATAGTTGTGTTCTGTTTTTTTACCAGTTTACAGTTGTTTTGTTGTTGGGTTTGTTTTTTTTTCCTTTCACCCCTTGTAACATATGGCCAATGGACCTGGCTAGAGAATGTTATTTTTGGTGCTGCTTCCTGTCTTCCCTGATGATTCAGTGATGGCAGTGGCAAACTGCCAATCGACATCTTTGAAAGGCTTGTCTTGCTGTCTCTGAATGAAATGTGAAATATGTCTCATCAGAGTATGATATAAGAATTAAACTAATATGAGTAAATTGACCAGATAATGGGAAATGCATTTGTTATCATAACATGGGCAGTCTCATGAAATAATCAAGTAACTGTTGTGTGTAATAGACTTTTACCTTTCTATTTATGTTTGTTGATCTTATTGCACTCCACGTGAACTTTGGCAAATTCAGTTTTTATGAGGGTCGGGACTGTTTACTGCACTGAGATATTTTGTCCTTCAGTAAAACAAATAAACTTTTTCAGGAATTGTTTATAGAAGAAGAAAGGTTTTTGCTTTTATGGGATTTTTTTGTTGTGTTTTTTTTTATTTATTTATTTATTTTCTTTATAAACATCTAGTGCCTTGAAAAATACTAGGCTATGTCCTTCAAAGATCAAGTAACTTAAACCCACACTTTGTTTAAGTGAGATTGCTGCATGGGTTGTTCTGACTGTTCTGCTGACAATATTATCTTCAGTTATGCCTCAGGTCCAATAAGAGGAGGCAGAGGTTTTCCAGGAATACCGTCTGTTGTAGCAGAGCCAACTTGTAACCCTTATTTCAGTATAAAAGAAGCAGATGAGTTCTGTGGCATATTGAATTTCTTTTTCCCCATTGGGCACTTGTAGGAGAAGCAGATGCTTTGTGGTGTTATCTCTGCCGTAGCAGTTGGTTGGTAGGCTAGCCTTCTGAATGTAAACAGCAGGAAAAATGTCAGGTTTTTAAGGCTCTAGTAATATATAGATCTTTTAATTGGACAGCAGAAGTGTAGATGTGCCAGAGACTGACAGTAAAAGGGTGTCTGAATAGTACTGTAAGTAGTATTTTTCTTCATTTTGACTAATACTGCGTTCTCTAGTTACATTTTATGTTACTGATACATTTCTTAAGGCTGAAGAATATAACAATTTTGCTTTCACTTCAGCGAAGTTGTGTATTTATGAAATTCTTTCTTATGCTTTTTTGCTTTCTTACTTGACATATGATTTACAAGTCTTGTTCTCTTTTGTAAAAGTCTAACCCAAAGAAAAATCTCTATTAAAAGAAACTAACAAAAATCTGCTATTCGGAGAGTCCTGTATATATGGTATTTGGTTACAATAGGCTTTTGTTGGTCAGACTGCTCTATTTTTTATGCCCTTTTCTTTTTTTCTTTTTCCGTCTGAATGCTTAGAATCAATACTCTCTTAATGTTGGTATAAAGGCTCTGCATTTATCTTCTTCCAGATCTTGCTGTTAAGCATGAAGATGGTAATTTGCTAAATAAAAATCAGTATAACAAGACATCGCTAATACGTTAATTATTCGTAAATCATGTTTATGGAACCATAGTCTAGATAACTTGTTCTGGAGGTGTTGTTTCAATAGAATTTTATACACAGGATATTATTTTTTTTAGATTTTGTTTTACTTTTTAACTTGTGTGAATTAATAAAGTGCTAAACGTAAGTTGGGTGAAACCAAAACAGAATTGAGTTCCTGTAGTACCGTGTTTTCAATCAGAGATATTTTCCAATGGAAAAGGTTCAGAAACTGATGATATACATTTATTAAGATTTGTTTTTCTTCCAGCTTGGTATCATTTTATGTTTAGAAAGCCTTGTGGGATGGTGTCTTAATTCGCTGATAACATTTCCATTACAAATGTGAGTAGCTCAATTAGAAGCAAATACAGTGCTTGCTGTTCCCATTCACTGAAGGGATATGGGGTGTCCCATACTCTGATCGTCATCTTTTGTGATTCATTATGTTTATATGACATGCACTAGATTCTTGTAGGTATTTGTTAGTCTTTGGGCAACAAACTAAATCTACACTTGGAAAGAAAATACTATTTACAGTTTTTAAAAGAAAAGCAACCCCCCAAAATATTAGCTTTTTCAGTGATAAGTAAAACAAATTTTGCTTTTTAAAAGCAGAAGCCTAGTGCCTTGTTTCTAACAACCCTAATCCAGTTTTCAAGTGATTAATTTTAATTGAGGAACTAAGTTCTTGGGTAATTGTTACTTAAAATGCAGAATCATTTGTAGAATAGCAATAAGACTGGAATGATGTGATATTTTTGTAGATCATGTCTTCCTCTAGTAAATATACCTAGTCCTGGTTTATGCAGGATAGGATTTAGACACTGGGTACTAGCTTAGGCTTTGGTGCTCGTTTAAAGTGCAAAAATTTGTCTCTGCAGAACGGTGCTTTATAAACTTTAAGGATATTCTGAGAAGCTGTCAGAAGTTGAAGGAAATACTCTGTCTTAAGGGCCATCACAGCATGGCTTTAGCTTATCTAGTGGTCTGATTATGTAAATAACCTTTCGTGGGGCAGATATTGCTGTTTGGATGAAATGGCCAATCACACGGCTTTGCTTTTAAAGTTAACTGTGTTTAAAGAAGTTTAACGGAAATACCCCTGGTCATTCAAAATTAGGCCAAGATCTTTGTTGTTTTCTGGACCCCATGCAATGTCTGGAAGCAGTACAAGCCCTGAATTCGCTGGAAAAGACCTTACCTGTGGGATTAATGAAATAGAGTTGTAAGGCTGCTTTCTAGGAGTTCATGTGCTATGGTTAGCATGAATGAAGTAGATGTTGGAAATCTTACCAAAATGCTGATTACTTTGGTGCACAGAAGGACTGCTCTTAAAGGATCTGCAGTCACTTCACATTCACTCCTAGTTCACTGTAAGATGTCCTTGAATTCCTCCTAAGACTGAGCTCTTATATAAGCAGTAACTTTATGCATAACAACCATGTCTTTTGACTGAAACATGCTTTCTGGTACTAGCGACCTGCTCAGCATCACAGGTCTTCACCACCTCATTTTTAAGCTACAGAAATGGAGTGGGTTGGTTTTATTTATCCTAAAAGCACTGCTCTTAAAATCTAACTAGTACAAAACAGTACTGTGTACCTATTACACCCGTCACAAAAATTACATCAAAGCTGTTGTTGATAGGGAGAGAGCATAGTCTTGATGCTTTGATCTTTAACATGACTAGTGGTCTGAGTATATAATGTTCCAGGAAGAGCATTATGCTCGATAATGTTCAAGAACCTCCTCTTCTTGGGTCACGAAACTTCCTGATGCCTGTCACTAGCATGGAAATTGGGAAGGAAGGTAAATAACTTTAATGAATTAGGGCAGGTGTGGTAGGATGGCATTCCTCAGCAAAGCATTCATCAACCTCATCGCTTGCTTCCTATGTTAAGTTCCTACTCTGATCCTCCTGCCTTTGATTAAACAAACAAAAAAACCACCACCACCCTCCCTCCCAAAAAAGACAACCCGCAGAGCAGTTTTTTAGTTTGTGTGCTTTGTTCTTGATGCAAGACAGTACTTAGCAGCGTCTTGTGTCACTTCTAGAAGGCATTTGGCTACTTGAAGTGGTGAGGACGTGTATGGAATATGTATTGTGAAACTCTGATGTAACTTAACCCTTCAGGAATGTCTAAACGATGCAGTTTTCAGAGCAATCTGAAGTTAGTAGTGTATGTCTTCTTTTTACCACGTAAAACATATTCTTTAAGGCTGAAGAATTAATTGAAAAAGCTGCTGTTTTTAAGTTCATCCAAGGGTGTGGTTGTAACTGTAGGATCTCCTCACTGTATGAGGATGTCTTATTTTGGTAGACTGATTTAAATTTACAAGGGAAGACCTCCAGCAGGACTTTTGAGGTATTTAACTACGTTTCTAGTTTGCTGAAGATCCAGTCATACTTAAGTAGTGGTGGTTGGAGCTACTGTTTTAAGCATGACATTTTCTCTCATTTGGAGAGAAAATGGACTGGGCTGTATAATAAAACTGTTGTCTTCTTTCACCTGTGACTCTTTTCATAAAATTGGAATTACTGTGATATTTCTCAGCCACAATAATCATAAGTGCTGAAAAATCTGAACAGCAAGCATATGAAAACTTATCTGAGACTGAAACAAAAATCCTCAGCCAACAGTGGAAAATTTTGAAGTAAGAACCAGGAATATTAATTCCTAGAGGGAGAAAACTCCTACAGAACCATGGAGGAAACAGGGCAAGGACAGGAGATATATATAAAAATTATTTTTTTGCTTGGTGGTGGTTATGCAAATATTCTCTTCAAAAATAGATGAGAATTCTGAGAGATACATGTTAGTATTTTGTAGCCATAACCCACCTTAATTTATGCTTTGAGCCTAAGAGAAGTTGTTACTTGAGTAAATGCTGATGACAGTCTGCATGTTCTGATTTTCAGAGTTTCCCACTGATGTGAATTAAGGCCAACCAACCAAAAAAATTAAATGGACTACAAATTGGGAAGAGTGGAGGCAGGGAAAGGGATATGGGATGCTAAAGTAGAAAGCGATTGTAACAATTTATGCCAGTTTGTTTCGAGAAAAGAGGTTGTTGGGTTTTTTTTTGTTTTGTTTTCTGTTAAATAGAAGGGAAGGATTGGTTTCCTTTTGGAAATTGTGTTGCAGATCTTCCAGGAGCTAAAATAAAAGGAAACAGGAGTTTCCTTTTTCAACACCAGCATGTGAGCATTACTTTTGATTTTTATCGAAAACACACTTCAAGCATAGGTTCCCAAACTGAAAAATTGGTGTATAACTTATTGATATTAAAAATAGAGTTGAATTTCAGTAAAGCCAATCAAGAATGTAGGTTTGGAATGGTTATCAAGAGTCCTGTGCAGGTAGTGAACACGCTATCCCAGGTGAATTGAGCAGAATATGTGTACCTGCTGTTCAGGTGGGCAGTGTTTAGGTCTGCAGTATTTTGTCTGTCTTGTGCCTGTTGTAGCAGAACTTCTCTGACACCAGTGGTTTTGGTGAGCTGTAGTGGAAAGAATCACAATTAAAGAGGCTTTTGCAGCACTGCCTTGTTCCCTTGCTTTTTTTGTAACCTGTTAGCTAGGTTAGTTTGACAGTTTATGGGATTCTTAAACGTAGTTGCTACCAGTCCATTTAATGTGACCAGACTGGGCCAATGTCTTGAGGTGCTGCTCTTGATTGTGGCCCAATCCTCAGAGTTAGGGAAAGGCAATAATTCTGCTCTGTGTGGCTTCTCTTAAATACTACTTCATCCTGAGTCTTCTGTGTTTGTGTGAATCTTCCAAAATGCTGGTTGCTGCTCCTGTGCAGACTATCATGTGAATAATTTAGCCAACCCAGGAAAGGAAAGTTGCACCTGACACAGCTGCTCATACGCTACTGTAAGAGGTGTACCTATTAAGAAACCTTTGCTGTGGATTGTAAGCCAGTGTGTATTTATCTTCTTGCTAGTAACTGTCTTCCTAGGTCAGTTATGATAGATACATGGTCACATTTTTAACAGTGAGAAAGAGGGGCTTCACAATTATCTGATCCTGATTTTGGAGGTGGTTGATAGTTTCCTCAGTAAATCTGGGTGATGAGAGGGAGAGATGTCTTACTAAATGTCAAACAGCACCATGGTGGGAGGAACAGTGAACGTAAGCAGGGGTTGAAGTTTAAAATAATATATGCAAATTGGAGACCTAGTCAGGAAATGTGGGTGAGTGGAGGGTTGAAGGTAGGTGAAAGTGCCCTGGACAAAACATGGGGTGCTGTAAAGCAGAAGAAAATCAGATGTATACATAAAGAATGGGGAAGAAATTTGGTGCTGGTGGTTAGTTGTTAGATTCTAGTTAGTAATGGCAATTTACTCTAAATCACACACCAAGTGGGAGTTGTCATGTTATGGCAGAAAACAAAAGAAATTGATTGGAAAAGAGATGTTAAGAAGTAAATAAATACCAAGTCTACTACTCCAGCAAGACACAGGAAGTCTCTTTTCTCCTCTGCTTGGCACTGTGTCCACTTTGAAATGGTGCCCTGCAAAGAAAATAGATTTGTTATGTGAGGTTAAAAGGAGCAAGGAGTCATCAAAGGTCTAGAAAAGCTAAATGGTAAGGGAAAGGTCAGTGCCCTGACATTGCTTATCTTAAAGGAAAGGTGTGAGAAGCATTTTCAAATATTTTAAAAGTTCTTACAAAAAAACCCCAAAAGGACATAATCTATTGTTTGTGGCCGTAGTCAATAACAGGATATAAGGGACTGAAATTGAAAGAGAGAGCAAGGTTAAGCAGTGGAAAAAGTTTTTGTAATGGCAAGTACAGTTACATACTGGAGTAGGTCATTGGGAGGGGTGAAGAATTGCTGTGAACAAGTTAAATCAGTGATGGCAAGTCAAAGATGCGAATACTGTGTTTGGTACTGATAGAGATTTCGGCTAACACAGAAAGAGTGAGTTATACTGTTTTTTAAAGTTAATATGACAAACATAATATATACCAAAGTAAGTCTCAGGTAAGGAAGACCTGCAGCTGGCAACAGTGATCTGGCTTTGAACTAGCTATCTTGCTGAAATTAGTTTTGAGTGGAGAGTTGGACTGGGTAACCCCTAGAAGTACCTTTTAAGTTATAGTATGTATTCTTGACCTTTGCCAAGTTTCTTGTCTTGTGGCAAGAATGACATGTCAGTGCATTTTGTCAGTAAATATAATAAATATAATAATGATATTTACATGAGGTAAGAGAATTGCCCTCTATTATCATAGAATTTAATCCCTTAAAATTCATAAAATGTTTGCTTGTATTTTAGCAGATTCACTTAACTTTGTGTTCATAATGTCCACAACCATTTCTGTAGCTAGGAACCAATATATAGTTGGAAAAATCTTAAAGTTACTTGTTCTTATTTTCAAGTGTGACTTTTTTTTTTAAACTTTCCTCATCCCCACATTTTAGAGTAGTATCTTACTCAATAACCTTATTTCCACTCTGTAGTCATGACTTTATTTGCTGCCTTAATAACAGAAAAGCTTTTCCCATTATCGATACAGTCTTGGGGATTAAAATTATGTAAGTTGCTTCTTTTTAGGATGAGACACTGGTAAATCTACAGTTTAGGGTATTTTATAATGCTTTGTTTTCCTGAACATGGCAGAAAGTGAATAGGAAGTGTTTTCCTTACTCGCAGTGCAAGGGTTTATTCCCGATAGTCTCTGCCTAAAAAGAAATTAGTCCAGGCAGTCTTTTAGAGCTCTGCTTTCAGCTGCTTTTCTGGTTGTCTCGATAGCTTTCATGCAGCTTTCTGTCTATTCCTGCAGATGCTTCCCACAGACATGCCACCCATCTGTCTAACAGTAAACAACAGTCAACCTGTTTTAGCTTGCAACAGTATTTAATTTTCTATCTTAAACTCAAAAATAGTTTTAAAGTTTCCTATGCTTACCATGCATAAATGTTGCTATTGTAGCCCAGAGATACATTATGGTCTTGCATATCAACGCTGTGAGTATGTATGTTTTCTCAGACAACTCAGAAATGGGATGAACTGAATCTTTTTTCCATTACAAATCACTAGTAAAGCAGCTGTGCCAATAAACAGCCCTCATACTTAGTTGTACACCCCTAGAGACAAGCTGTAGAGGTACTGTTGCAGAAAGATTTGAATAAAACAAATGTGATCCTGTCAGATTTGACTTACAAGGTTCTTGTTAATTTGCTGTGAAGTGTAAGCATCACGAAGCTTTGATCCCAAGTTGTTTGCAAGGAGGACAAGTTAGAAAGAATATGTTCTCAGAAACAGAGCTTGTTCAACACAGTTGTCAAGTCACAAAAAAAACCCCCCAAAACTCAGCAACCTCAACCCACTAGTATGTATGGAAACAATAGTCAAAATTCTGTGGTGCTTGAGTTCTGTGCCCAAGCTAATAAGAATTTCTGAAAGTTTCAGCTCTTAAAATGGCCTTGTTAATTGTTAGGTGGTAGCACTCTTCTGATCTGTTATCTTTTAATAGATTATTTTTCTTCTAATGCATTAAATGTTAAACATTTGGCTGTGGATCTACTGTTACTAATCTAATTTTAATTTAGGAAGCAAACTATTCTTGCTGTAGTTTCTGGTATGTATGTTTTGGTGGTTTCTTAGGAGAGGGAAAAGAATGGTGTAAAGTAAGAGCAGCTTGATTTACATGTGCAGAAATCCAGAGTTGCTGACAATTCTATAGTAGAAACAAATCATGTTAAAGTTTTCAGGAGCCTTCAGGTTCTGAGAACTGAGTGGTTACTTTTTCTTTCTGTGTCATGTTCTGCTTTGCTCTGTGCTTTGTTTCCTTGCTACATACGTCTGTTACTGAGTCAACCCATCTGAGAATATATGGCATCTTAACTCTCAAAATCTGAGCCCTGAATGTTCAACAGGGTGTAAGCATATGATGTGGTGATTCCAGAAGATTGGGATATATACACCTGGGTTTTCCTGGACATAACTCCTTTTCCTTCGTGGAAATTGTGCCTGGACAATGCAGAACCTGTTAGTCCTGGATGGGCGGATGCATAGGCATCCTGTTGTGGACCAAGTTACTACATGACCAGAAATCCTAATTGTATACACAGAGGTTGTTTAAGTGTGCACAGTAAGTGACACCTTTGGGAAGTTTTATGTAAGTGCATATTTGTGAGAAGTAGTTGCTGAGAAATGGCACAGTAGTCCACATGCCTTTGGGATGTCTGAGAGGGATCAACCACTCAGTTACTGCCTGGTTGGTTGGAATATGTGCTGTGAGTCGCATTCTGGAGGATGTATAGAGGCGCATGTGTTGAAGAGCTTGTTTGCCTGGAAGCGTCAGGGTTAAACATTTTTGCTTTGCATAAATGTATCTGTTGACGATGGAGGCTCTAGATAGAAATAGGGGAGACCTTGTTTGAAACTCCCATGTGGTAGAATAACTGTTTTCTCTCCTGATGTAATTGGGACAGACATATTTGTAGGTAGAGATAACCTTTTCAGGTCAGAGCTCATTTTCCCTTGTTCTCCTCCTCCACACTACTTTACTGAGCAGGCAATTGTATACAATAGATGTGCCATTCTATATTATACAGAGACACTGAAAAAGAGACTAATGCTTTGTCCTGTGTTTGTAATACATCGCTTTAAATCTAACTGTATTTAACTTAGTTTGATAAAGTCTTTAACTTGGAATGAGTTAGAGAAGTCCTCCATTCAGTTATTTTTCTTGTATTTTGGGGATCCAGAGGTGAGTTGTGTTGGGTTTTGTGATATTTTAGCTATGCATAGATTGCAGTGATCAAAGATTTTAATTGGGTAAAGTTGGGAGTTTGTCATTATGCAGGAAAAAAACCCGGTGCTAGGACATTCATAATACATTCATATATTCAGTACCAATGGCTTTAAGTTATTCTCTGGTGCAGTCATATTGATAAACTAATGACACAGATAATGAACATAGGATGGCTGTGGTTAACTTTTTTCAAAAGCTGAAACGTCACCGCAGCTTCCTTTGCTTTAAGACGTGCTACTGTATCCTCTTTTTCCCTCTGTCACTCCTTTGTAATTTTTTTATTATTTTTTTGGATCTGTCCTCCTCACTTGATTCAAATCTGGTGTTATCAGTAACACTATTTCTGGAACATTCCTGTAAGTTTGGTGGAAATGGGCTGTTAGGACGGGTACAGAGCCTCCACTTGGCCCCATGGAGGGAAGGGCTGGAGCTCCTTTGCTAGCTGAACACTCACTGCTCATATTCCTGATGACCACACAATGCGTGCAGAGCTCCGAGCTGCAGTACTGTTGTCTTTTGCCTAGCTGGTTAAAGGCAAATGCTGTTAATGTGTGGAAGAAATATATGTATGGAAAGACTTACATGGGGGACGGCATGAGGAGTTGTGTGTCAAGGGCCAAATGCTGTTTTCTCTCTGGGCATACAAATTACCAGAGTGCCAGGTGAGAGAGCTGTTTTAAATAAAACTCAGGCAAACATTTACACATAAATTGTGTATATTTTTGGTTGTTCATGATACTGTTGGCTTAGTAGAACAAACTGCTTATGATTGTGTTTGTGGGTGTATTTTTGTTCTTGGTCCTTTTCTGCACTGTTTGTGCATGTTTACTGTCATCATTAAATGTGCCATAGACCAAAAAAGGCATTTATGGATACTCTACTATGTTGTTTATTGAGATGTTACAGATGCATTTTTAAAATGGAAATGAAATATGGGATTCTGACTGTTAAGCTAAAGAAGGTGTTGCCATTGGTGCTAATTAAGGGTGGCTGAAGAGTTGGTGGCTGACACAGTTGTCTCTAACATTCCTTTTCAAAAAGTGCTTTATAGCAGATTACTTTTATGCCATTATACTGCAGTATATAAGCCTGTCCTATGTTGATTTACATCTCAAAAGTAAAAATGGAAATTTTCATACAACTTTTGTAATGCAAACAGTTTTTTGAACAAATCTTCAGCAAAAAACAAAGCCTTTCCTATAAGAGAACAGAAAAATATACTTAATTTCAATTCATCTTTATTAAGATGTGGTTTATAGCCACAGGATGTTTCTTGAATATCTTCTTTTGTGAGAATAATTCCTATGTTGTGCTAATTCTTCCACAAGCTCTTTGTTTCCTTGCTACAGAAGATCAATATGAAATTTTTAATTCTACTTGGAAGCCTTAACCCATTTGAAATACAAATGGAACCACATTTCCCAGTGGCATTGTAGCATCACAAACTAATGTTCAATAATATTGAGAAAGAGCAGTATAATAGGAAGCGAATTAAAAATATGTAATTAACGTGGTGATTTGGGAGAGTTAAACCAAAATTCTGATTTTCAGCACTGAGTATTTTGGAGACTCTGTACTTCTCACTGACAAAAATATTTTGGCTTCTTATAGTGTGTGACGTCTTCCAGTAGCCTTAGTCAGGTCTAACTCAAAACCAAGTAGGGCCTTCTCTAACCTTGTGAAAACAAGTTTGTTGCTACTTCTAGACCATTCTTTTCCTATTTATGACCTCATTTACCATGATTTACATTCTGATCTGTTAAAGTATGTTATTTGTTCGATCATTTGCATGTGATAAACAAGTATGTCTGTTCATCCTCTCCCCCTCCTTTTACTTTACCTTTTACTAATTTTCTTTTTATTCATAGGAAAATTATCTGGGAAATGATGACAAAGTAAATATGATACATAGAGACCATGGAAGAGTTGAGATTAAATGAGTTTCAGGTGTCGAAATACAGCTGAATTGGTGTAATCCCATTATTGCAAGCTTGAGATCCACTAGTGCTTACAATTGCATATTGGTTAGCATGATGGTCATCTCTAAGCCATACCTGATTCTGTGGGTTGTTTTGTTTTTTTCAAATGCAGACCTATCTGTGTGTATTATAACGTTCTTCCTAATACTAGTAAAGTCTATTGTCAATATTCTCTGAATTATAGCTATTGTGTAAGACTTTTGGGTGTTTCCAGAGTGAAAAGAACTAAACTTGTACCTTATTCTCAGTTTTTAACCAGTATGTTTTATCATTTGAATCATGAGACCCCTCAACACTAGGCACTATGGGAGGCACTGGCTGGCTTTGGTTCCAGCTGTTAATGTTAATTACAATTGTGTTATGTCAACAACACAGTTTACTGGTGTACCAGTAGGCTGAGAAGGGGAAAAAGTAAGTTCATCTCAGATCAGTTAGTTTTTTTAATTTTCTTGTGTGTGCACATCATGAGTACAAGGAATAATGTGTGTAACCTTTGGCTAAAACCTTATCTATTTAATCTTAAAATACAGCTGTAGCTGTTAAAGCAAGAAGTTGATGTGAAGGCATCAGATACGTAAAAGATATTGAAAATGCGTGCAATACAGGTTCAGATGATGACTGGTTGTTTGTAAGATGTGAGTGACAGGATTACAGGAAGCTTTGAATGTTTATCAAATTGATTTGGAAAGTTGTTTTACTGTTTGTGCATCCTAGTTTGGGTAATAAATGTTTTAAAAAATGTTTTTACTGTGAGCTTTTATGGAAACTTGTTTTTTCTTTCTCTTTTCCAGTTTTGACTTTTCAAGTCAATCACAAAGAGAATCAAAGACCCTATTTTCATTAATTACGTTACAGCAGAGAATGCTGTTTTAGTAAATTGAATTAGAAATTCAGTAGCTTATAGAAAGGTGGCATGCAGGGAAGTACTGTCATTTAGAAAAAAAAAAGTGAAAACCCTTCATGAATTTGAGACCACTAGATAGTATGAATATTTTGATTTGTTGTCTTAATACAGGTATATGTTCTTATTTGTAGAAAGTATGGGAAAATACTGTCTGATTGATATCTGAGCAGAAACACGGGATCTCACAGGTGACTTGTAGTCAAATTGACTGTAAGGGTACTAAGGGTATCTAAAGGGTAATTACATTTGTTTACACTGTCGACAAATCCAAGTATTTCAGGTGAAGGGGTTGTTTCTTGTTCTCTTTAAACAGATGTGAAAGAATTGTGTTTTACCAGGGTTAGATTTTGGTATTACTACTGCTGAAATTATGATACCACACAGATGCTGATAGTTACGTTACGAAGCCATAGTCTGCTAGGATCAGCATAAGTGGTTATGCTTCTTTCATATGTCTTGTTAGAAATGAATATAATCAGCTATTATGTAGTTTTAAGAAGATATTCTTGTTTATTGGTAGCAATAAACTGTATACAAAAGCATATAAACTAAATGAGGAAACAAATATAATAAATAGATGAAGTACGAATACTTAATGTAGGCATTTCTGCAGGAATGTACAATGGATTGTTTAATATGATAAAAAAATGCAATAAGAATGCTTTCTTTCAGCTGATGTGCTTTAGTCCTTCAGTATTGCCAAGAATATGCAGGCTAGATATCAACCTATTCTGAATCTTTAAAATGAAGTGTGTTTCAGTGCTGTGATTGTAATGCTTACCTAAACTGGAGCTTCATGCTTGCTTGAGCAGTAGATCTTCTGCATATGATTTTAGTCAGAGTTGTAGTGTTGCTTTTTAATTGACAGTTATTTTGAAAAAATAATCATGACATAATGATCTTTGTACAGTCTGTCACTGGAAATTGTGTTCCTGTTTTTGAGGTAATACTGTGATGTTATTGTTGACCATTGCCTAGTTTCTTTTCACTGTTGTACGCTTTGAATCTTGTGCAAGGCAAGCAGGAAATATCCAAGTGGAGGGGTTTGATGAAGGTTGTTTGAAGGTAATTTTTTCTGATACTGTAAGGAGTTTATGACCAAATTACGTGAATTCAGTGGATTGCATACTCAACTGGGCCCTTTTTTTTAATTGATTTCTTAAACCGAATGCTTTTTGTGATGTGTGTCTGCAAGAGAAGTTGCAATAATTTTCCTTGTGCAGCTTTGCTTTTTGGGAATGGAATCTATGAAGCTTTTATTTATTCTGTAGTGTTTCTATTCAGGGCTAGAGATATGTTAAATGCTGATTGCTTATTGTGGAACTGATTTAGCATATGATTTCAGTGACCTTCTTATATCACTTTCCCTTTAAAGAAGAAATCCCAGCGGAGTTGACAGGGCTTCTTAACACTGGCAATAAAATAAAAAACAAATAGCTGGAAACTAAAAAGCCCTGAGGACTGTATTCATTCACAGAGTCCCAGTGTTGTGTCCTAGGCAAAAAAGTGTTAATTCCAGTTAACAGTCAGATCAGGACAAAGAAATTGCAAATGTGAGATTTCTTTTTTTTTTTTTTTCCATCACTGTACCTTGCTGTTCTTTGTTCTTAAAGAAGACCTTCAGCTCAAGTGCTGCCAATAACTCTTCTCAAACAAATCACATGTTTAATTATCCTTATTGTCTGAAGCCAATGCACAGACAGAGCACCATATGCTTCTGTTGACTTGACCTCCTTAGTTGTGGGTGTCTGGATTTTCTGATATATTATTATTCTTATTCCTTGTGTCCAAAGGAACGTCCAGGTCCTCTGTCAGTCCTCATTAGTGAAGNCGTGGGTGTCTGGATTTTCTGTCCAAAGGAACTCTGTCAGTCCTCATTAGTGAAGATTTGAAAGTAGAGTAATAGTGGGTTTTATAACTGCATAGGAGGTTTTCTAAATTATGACCTTTCTGTATTGAACAATTTGTATACGGAGGCAAAGGTGAACTGTTGCATTTGGAGACACTTTTAACTGCTTCTGGCTGCGCTATCCAGCTATTAAAATACCTCTTAAATAAAAGATTCGTTAGATGTCACAGTTTTAGTTGGCTTCTTTGACTTTGTTTAGGATTGCTTTTCCTCTAGGAAAATGTCTTATTCTGTAGCTTTTGAGGGGGGAAGAAAACCACGTAACCAAACACAAAATGAACAAACCGAGCCTGCACAATGTAGTACTACATGTTTCCTTTTGGATTGTTAAGGTGCAGCATTTTTAGTGTATTTATATTAAACATAAAAAATGGGGGAGGAAATGGGTTCTCAGTCTGGTCTTGTTTGTGCTCTCATTTTTCTGCTTTGTTTGTATATGTGGAATTTCTGAGAAAGCAGTGACATTTCCTTTTTGAAAAGATCGTTTACAAGTCAATTGATCCTGAAATTTACGTTTCAAAATAGGAAAGTTTTATTAGTCAATATTACAAAAGATCATATTCAGATTGTTTTCACTAAAAATTTTTAAAGCAGCTTCAGCTCCTGCTGCAAAAGAATGTTTAAACAAGAGTAGCTGGACTGAGATTGGATCAGGCCCTGAAAGTTTCAAAGCAAACACTCAGACTTGTGCTAGTGTATTAGAATTGGAGAGAACAAAAAAACAGTATTTGTTTATACATATCCTTGAAGTGCCAAATGTGAACAAGTTGGAGAGAAAAAATAAGAAATTATAACTCATGAGTTACTTTTTAAAAATTAATTTAGGAAAATCTGCAGAACCTTCACTCAAAAATAAACTGTTATTCACAGTGAAAGCTACTTGAAATAAGCATTTAAAAATATATATTTCTAGTTCTAATAAGTGTATTTCTTTGTGGCACACAAGGGCAATAAACAGTAGTTCTATCAGATTGTTTTGGTAGATTGAAATACTAGATTGCTGAAATGACCTGTCAATTTCAGTAACAAGATTAAGGATAAAAGAAAGACTTGGCAGCTTGTTTTCCTAAATCTTGATACAAGACCTTTTTTGTTTGTTTCATGAAGCAGATGTTTTGTCATGATTAGTAGGATGTTTTTTTCATATGTAAATAATCTACCTTGCTGTCTTTAATTCCATAGAATACTATAATTATAAATCAATTCAGTATTCTCTAATCCCTACAGAATAATAAAATAGATTTATGAACAGACATAGCTACAACTTCTGTAACTAAAAAGGCCCACAGGATCAAGTGTTCAGAGAAGACTGGTAAAAATTGACCTTGAGCAGTTTTTTATTAAGAGTTTTTATTTATAGCATGTCTGTTGTTAGCACTTTCAGTATACTGCTTTATTCTGTATTTGCATGGTTGATTACTTTTCTGCTTCAGATTTTGTAACTCATCGTAACTTGCTTAGAAAAGGTTTTAATTTCACTTAAGCTAATTAGCTCCTTGCTCTTATGGGGAATAGTCATCCATGTTAATATACTGTAACATTTCAAGGACACCATATATCAGTTTTTAGGCAATTTTGAGACAAAATCACGATTGGATTTATTAAGCACATTTGAAATTTAAATTTGTGGGACAAATTTTTCTAGATCTTCTTTACTTCTTAACATTGCTGGTTATATATAAGATTTCTGCCTATGTACAGGCTTTGACATTGGATAATTACCTCAGTTTGTTACAATGTTTTGCTGATTTTCTAGGCCTAAATGTCACAAGTGAATTCTGGAACATCTTTAATATCTCTCTAGTGTGGACAAAGCTTTTTGTGTGATTGGTTTGACAGTTCCTTTGCTTAGCTGTCCTCAGCCAGACATCTGAGAATGCAGTGCTTGGTTTGTGCCTTGTGTATCTTCTGAGCTCTGGAGTCACTTCCAAAGGGCAACCGAAGCAATATTTTTATTTCCTCAGTAAACGCTACTATGTATTTCTTGTCTGTGAATCTGTATGTGGATGCTGGATGATTGTACAGGGCAGTGAGAGCAGCATTTTGTATCACAGTCTTAGGTAATTGTATTTACAGTTATATTTTGCAAAACCCATGCAAATAAGAAATCTCATCTGTGTCAGAGAGTCAGATTTCAGATGAAGTTGAAAATTACTGAAGTACTGCTGTAGTAAAGATTCCTTTTGATTTACTAGAGGAATTCAGTCAGTGTGGTTTTGTTTTGGTTTTTTTTTGACTGACATTGGAAATACTTCGGTCTGCCACATTAGCATAGCAGGATTTTAATTTAAAAGCATATCTGTGTTTGAAGGACAAAGATGACTTTGACCAGATGATACTAGAAACGTGGTAGATTGTAAGGTACTTGGGTACTACAGATCAAGTGTGGTCTTAAAAAAATGTATGTTGTGTACATCTCCGTGGGAGTGAAGTGCAGGTCCATGCAGGTACTGTCATGGCTTACTGGATACTGATGTGCTTGATACCACAATTTCATGGATCACATAAAGTATCTGAACTGATTTAGAGGAAGTGCCAAACTTTTTTTTTACCTTATGTAGCTGAACAAAGAAACACTTTTGTAAAAGCTATGCTAGGTTGAATTGGCTGTCACGTTGACAAATGCCTAATTTACTGAAGAGTAACATGCTCTTGCCACATCCCTTGGTTCTGTATAAAACTCAATGTGGAAGCTCTCTGTCCATTAACACCTCTATTTTGTATCAACCTGTAAATTGATCAACATCCTTGATGCAAGTGTAACGAATTAATACACGAAGCTTGTAACTGTCTCTGACCTGTGGCATGATGGTAACTACTGTGGGGTTTTTATAATGGAAGTAAATGAGTTGTGTAATAACTAATCACAGAAGTGCCTGAATTAGTGCTTACTACAGTGTATTCTCACAGATTCAAATGTTTATTTAATGGCATTTTAATAGCTCTTTTAAATGCACAAAAGTGAAACATTTGCTGTGGAACCTTCAGCTGGTAGCAAAATAGCTTCAGGTGAAGCCCCTCCCCCCCCCTTTTTTTTTTTTTCTGAGAAGGTGCAGGCTCTGTTGGTTTTGAGTGAGAGTCTAAGGAGGGGGAACTCTGGGGTTGGAAGAAGAAAACTGAAATGATTGTCACCATGGTGGATCATAAACTTAACTATTGCATTGATGAATTTAGTATTGTTGCCAGTGAGATACTGTTCATTTGAATAATGATTTTAGTATCCTCTTCTTGGACAGAGGAAAGGCCCTGCCACATCAGCTGTCATGCTCTTACCTGTTTTACTAATTGAATGTTTGTGTGCAGTGCTTTGTTGCCAACAAGAGTCTTTCATCTCTTTGTCAGATGGCAGTCAATTCTTTCCGTTTCAATTTAATGTACAAAGGGGGTGAGGATTAAGAGTGGGAGATATAAATCAGGCCTACATTGTGGTAAAGCTAAGCTCTCTGTACTTACCTTGCTGTCTTTTATGAGTGCCAAGTCTGTGGTTGGTTACCTTTTTCTCTGTGTGGCAGATCCATCACTTTGGATATTCAGCTGATTTGCGGTTTGGAGGAAGACTCAGCTGTCTGCTATTGATATGGGAAGGTCATATAAAGCTTTTTCTGATCTTGTCTGTTGCATCTGCCTTTGGAGGCAACCAGCTGTACCATCATAGAACCCCTGGGTAAATTATAGCTTGCCTTTTTTTTATATAGTCACCTTAGTTCAGTATGTTCTATTTCTAGTTGTGGAAATGGCTTGTGATTTAACATATTTGTGAAGCTGCTTGATTGATAAGATAAAAACCAGCTTGCGAAGCTTTCATGCTGCTTTTTATGTTGTAGATGGTGCTGCTTTCAGCAGACCGTAAAAGACTTTCCTTGAGGGAGGGCGACAATACTAACTGAGAAATGCAGAAACATTGTTGGAATTTGTAAAGGTCTTCAGACAATTCTGTTTTCATCAACACCCCACCTTTCCACCAAAAAGGGGGTGGAGTTAGGCATGTTCCATAGCAGCCATAGAATTTTTTTTACTTTTTTTGAGAGAGATTTTTAGAGATTTATTTTTATTTTTTTTTCTACTAGAGTCACAGATTATCATAGTATAGCTGTTGCAGGCTGCATAGAGACAGAAACTTTGCAGATTGCCAGAAATGTGTCCTTTTAGACAGCTCCTGGCTCTTTTTTTTTTTTCTTTCTTTTTTTTTTTTTCAATTTAGTCCATTTCTTGAGAGGCATCTCTAGAGGTTCATGAGGCCTTTCTCATTCTGTAGTGCCTGTACCTTCTTTTCCTGGTGCAATGTTAACAAAGATGGATGCATATCATTTAAATACATGTTCCTCTCCTACTGCTCCCTAAGATGTGTGAATAAAATCTTCCGAATTATCTACCAATATATGTACAACTTTGATCAAAACTGTTGTGTACTTACGTGCTGTCAACAATATTAAATTGCACCTGCCACCCCATTGGTGGATCTCAATGGTTCTTCAGACTTCTAAATAGTGAATTGAGTATTTTCAGGTGATTGTTGCTTTAATACCAGTATCTTGATGAGGAATTCTCTTCAACTGTATTTTCTGTGTTTTAAGGTAAATGGCAACACACATGTTTAAGGGTCTCAAAAGCACATTGTGATTGAAGGTTAGGTGTCTACGCTCTTTTGTCAGTATTGACCCGTCTCTGTTTCCTTTGTGGGAGTGTATGGTGAAATTTCAAATAGTCAGAGGCAGCAGAATTTCCCTGATTCTATAGATATCTGTGCTCCTCTCAGTGTTACAGTGTACCTGAAGTAGTTTCCTCATATGGTTTTTATATTATAATAGAATAAACTATTTCATTTGAAAGGGACCTACAAAGATCATCTAGTCCAACTGCCTGATGAAAAGTTAAAATGTATGTTAAGGGCATTGTCCAAATACCTGTTAAACTTTGACAGACTTAGGACATGAAAAAAACTTCATTTTGCTATGAAGGTAACCTGAAAAAAAAAACCTAGGAGCTGTTGATGATTTTTAATGGCACTGAAGCTAAATAGGCCTAGAATGGATTTGGGTGTGTTTCCAAGGCATTTTTGCCATTTTGTTGTTCAGTATGTTTTTCATTTGGAATTATGATACAGTGAGTGTTTTGCCAGTGCAGGTAATTTACCTATAATTCAGACTACTTTTGCTATTTTAGTTGAGCTGAGTTTGTCTTCAAAATGCTTTTGTAAATTCAAACTACAGCATATTTTCTTATTCCTTTACTTTGATGCCCCTTTTTTATCCTAAGGGAAAGCTCTTTGCTCTTAAAAATCATGGGTTGAAGTACATAGATTAAATTAGTAGCATGACACCCAAAACTAAGAAACTAGATGTGTGCTAAGATGTTCAGAAGAGCCATGTTGAACTTAAATTGTCATCTGGTTTAAAACTTGGCTTATGAGCTGCCTAAATTTGAAACAAAAATCAAGTAATGTAATCAAGGCTGTCTGGCTAAAAGGAGAACGGACGGAGTTTAATGGTGTCTCTTTGGAATAATTTGATTTTTAACAGCTGTTTAGTGGGGGAACCACAAATAACCCAGAGAAGGAAGAGTAGTCCAAGAGCTGAGATTCCATCTCTGGTCAAAAACTTGAAAACCTTCAGAGTTTTATTTGAATTTTTAATTTTCAGAATACTGCATCAGCTTTCAAGTGAGCTTGTCTAAATTCTAGGTTCTGCATATTTAGGAGAAAATCTTGCAACATGGGAAAAAAACATTGAGAAAACAAACTACTGAGTGAGTTAACATAGTGTTAACTTGCCAAGAAGTGCACAGCATCAAGCCAGCTAAAATATTTAGATTTTAGCTTCTGGAGTTTTGCTGAAACTACTTGACTTTAAACAAAAATTATGAAGAACTAAGGATTTTAGTTTTCAAGTAACTTCTTAACAAGATATTTTCATTTGAAGTATGAGGGCTATTTATTTTTATTTGATCTTTTTGGCTACCAGAGTGAAGTATGGAAAAGCATCACCTTCTCGTTTCAATGTAAAATAGCGTATTATTCCTAAATAAAAATATGAGTGTATGCTGAAATTATTCGAGACCCAATATGTTTGATACTGGCTACAGCTGCTATTAAAGAGATGTTTTATTTGCCAGAGAACAGATGTTTTTGGGGTTCTTCCAACAGCTGAATAAGGCCAATAACTTACTGTCTGAATTTCTTCTTCTAATTTCTTAAATTGCTCTAGTTTTCAACATAAGAAAGGTCATTTATCATATTATAGAAACAGGAACTTTTTTTCATGATGGTGACTGCTGGTCCCTATGACTGTTTCCTTTATAGTTTTAGGCTCAGGATTTTTCTTTTTACTGTAAAAACAAAGTGTTTTGATACTTCTTGACAAGAAATCAATTCAGTTTCTTTTGGTTTTAGAGAAGCCTTTGAACAACAAAATACGAAATGGTCAAACAGGCTTTGAAAATATTGCCTATGCTATTGACTTTTTTGTATATGCAGCACTTATAAGTCAGCTTGTAATAGAACAGAATATTTCAGCTCACCTACGATAATCATCTAGTCCAACTGCGTGACTGATTCAGGGGTGACCAAAGTTAAAGCCCTGAATTAAGGGTTGATAAGGGCATTGCGCAAATACATCTTCAACACTGACAGGCTTGAGGCATCAACTATCTGTCTAGGAAGCCTGTTCCGGTGTTTGACCACCTTCTTGGTAAAGATATATTTCCTAATGTCCAATCTAAACCTCCCCTGGCTTAGCATCCAGTGTTTTCCTTCGACCTCTTTTTGCTATTGATGTACTTAACGAAGCCCTTCTTGTTGTCAGATATGGCACTAGCCAGTTTCAACTGTAATTGAGCTTTGGTCTTTCATCATACATATGTATTTCAGAAAAAGTGCCTTCAGTTTCTGGAGAAGCTTCTACAGTCACTTGCAAATTT
This sequence comes from Thinocorus orbignyianus, assembly GCA_013400375.1. Lineage (NCBI taxonomy): Eukaryota > Metazoa > Chordata > Aves > Ciconiiformes > Thinocoridae > Thinocorus > Thinocorus orbignyianus. Next base: position 820,598 of record VXBW01007406.1, read on the forward strand.
TGATTCCTTCGTCCTTGTGAGGAAAGAAGTGAAATTTAAAATATAAATGGGATTTTTGTGTGATATGGTAACGTGCTCTACAAAAAGTTCTAATTTTTTGATGAAAAGAATAGCTTTCAAATCATTGCGTATCTTGGAGGGGAGGAGCAAATGCGGAACTTGAGGTAAATCAAAGCTTAAATAAATACAGGTCCTTAAACTTAGTCTTGTAGGCTCATTCCCAAGTGCTTAGGAGTCAAGCACTCCAAAAAATCAAATTAGAGTTATTTATAAACTTCCGATGGCTTAAGGGATGCTTACTCTTCTAAAGTCTGGAACTGGTGGTGACCACTATTGGTGGTACTGTAAGAGCCTAAGAAGTATTTTCTCCTTTGCAAGTGCCTTTAATTATAAGATGAATTTTGATGTTAATGCTGTTGTGTTTTTAAGTAATAAGTATGTGAGTAGTTGATCAATGCTTTGAAGTGTTGCAAGTATGCCAAAGATGTAACTGTTAGAAATTTAATTTGTTTTGTTTCAAAGTGCTGACACTTATAATATAAAAGAAGTACCAAAAGGCCAAGTTGTGGATTAATGTCCAAATACATGAAAAGTGCTAGCTCTGGTGGTGTTAGAGATATAAATGTTTTAAATGGCTTAGGTTATTGCAAAGAATGATATTTTTACTTCATTTTATATAAATAACCAGAAAAATACTCATAGGGTAGTTGACTTTCAAAATGATTATATTTGTAATGTTAGCATTTTCTAGTTTTACTTGGCTGGAAAATCCTGTGACTGAAAAAAAATAAAAAAAATCAGTTATACATTTTTGAAGGATGGGTTTCAAGAGTTTACTTGTCTTTTAGAGCAGCTCCTTAACCTAGACATCTTGAAGAAACTGTGAAAAGCTTACTGCTTTGAAGCAATCAACTAGTATTTATTAAAGCAATTAATGCTTTTGAGGCCTCAACAAGCATAAGTGTGATACCAGTACTGTTCACTGAGCCTCGGGACTGAACTGCTTTGTAGTACTTCTACTGGGCAAAAGTTTACAGTGCCACAGCTGGGAACCTATGTTCATTGCTCAAAAGCTGCTATAAATTATAAAAATGAAAGTTTGCTTAATTTTAAATTTCTTTAGAAAGAAATTAACTGATTACCTTTTTAATTTTTGATGTATTGTATTATATTGTAAATTAAAGGTGTTACGACAGCTACCTTCTCTGAAAGTGTCATCCCCTCAGTAAGGGATTTTTATTGGTAGTTCTTAATACAAAGCTACAGTTTCCATTTCTTCATGTGATAAAACTGCCTTTTCAGTTGAGCAGTTTTTTAATTTGCTGAGAATTACAAGGGTCCTGTAGTTTCCAATTTTGTATTACCTACCTGAATCAGGGAACCAGAAAAATCTTAATCTCTGCTTGCAAGCTGAGTTTTACAATAAAGTATTTCTGATTTTGCATTATGGAGTGAGCTAGGTAGAAGTGGCAGGGAACTACTATGTTTCTCCACTCTTTGGTGTATTCCAGAGTAAATTATTCCCTCTAGGTCTTTGTTGTTCCTTTAGAGCACCAGTGTTGTTGGAGTCCTGTGAGTGATATGCTGCTATCTTGTACTGATTATAGGAAAAGAAATAGTCTCTGCCAAGAATTTGTATAAATCAAGAGAGGAAGACCTGAATTCACTCTCCCTGAGGTCCTGGAGTCCAAACTACAGGTTCCACAGGGTTCTCACCTTTTTCCCAGGAGAAATGCAGACCCCGCCAGAGATAGATTTAGCCTCATTGAAGTAGGAGGAACAGAAGTACCAAAATTTGTGTGCTGTCTTGCACCATGAAGAGAGACAAGAAGGGAGACCTGGTGCTCCAGGCTGCTTCTGAGGCTGTCCACTGCTGTAGAAGCCCTCAATAAAACCTTGCGTGTTGTTTGGTGGCTCACCTGTTCTTCCCTGTTTAGACAGAAATTAAGAGCTCTACAGAGGCTGCTACCACCCATTAATTTTGGGGAGTGAGTATCACTGGCATGCTTGAGTGTGGCTTCTATGCTGGTACAATTCTATATTTGTTTAGCTGTTAAAACAGTCCAAACAATCTTTGATTTCTTTGGGTTATCATTGGCAAGTAAGAATGTACTTCATGCCAGAAATTCCAGAAAATTTTCCTGGCCTTCTCAATACTGCTGACTAAAGCACCAAGTCCTGTTTCAAGTAGCAATCTGGATTCAGTCGTCAGTGTGTAGTGTGCCTGTATTGTGGGCCAGCATTTGTGTTCTGGGTTTGTTGGCACAAAAGTAATAACCATTTGGTTTTAATGAAAAAAGGAAAATAAGGCTGGCAAGGGAAATGTTTTTAAGAGGTAGTGAACTATGTTTTTATTTTTCTGTCTTCAAAACAGAGAGCATTTTAGCTAATTATGTTTTCTAAATATGATAAGAACAGTACATCCCAATGACCGAAAAGAAAAATAAATGTAAATTGAAAGAGATTGGAGGAAATGCAACATTATTTAAAAGGGAAGGTTGACTAATTATTTTTTTTACCTCATTTGCTACTGTAATGTAGCAACAGGAAGAGATGAAAATCGCTTGCTTGCAAAACTTCTGCTACTCTACCATTGCAGTACTAAAAGGCTAGGAATTGATAGGTAAATAGAAAAAAGTTATATCTATGCATGATAGCTGTGTGATTGATTATAAGGTTTAAAATAGCTTAAGATTCTCCAATCCATATGTGTAGATCAACTGAAGGAGAGCTATGATGGCAAGCAGGAGATTCAAGGAAATGACCAGTAGGAAGAAGGAAAGATGGAGAAACAAGAGATACTTTGTTGTGTGGCAAAGGCATAGGCAACATCAGCAAATGAGTTTTGGTGTTTCTCTCTCCTTTTTGGTCTCCTTTCAAAGAGTACATGTCTATATGAAAGTCAGCATGATTTTGATCAAAATTTTTGTTCTTTCAGGAACTGACAATATCTTGAGCGAAAACTTGGCTTTGAAATCAGTATGTCTGAAATATTGTCAAATTCTACTTGTTCTAACGAAGTGTTCAGAGATCTTTCAAAAGGCATAACCTATGCTTTTGTTAGGCACCACTCCTATTATGCTTCTCAAAAAAAGGGTCTGTGGGCGTCTGTTCCAAGAAAAGACTCAGAATTGCCTTGTGGTGCTGAGTAATGGGAACTCAAAGGTGGCCTCTGTCCTAAGGCGAGGGGCATGCCCCCCTCAGTGCCAGCTTTGCATTAGTGTCTGGGTGCAGCTTGCTCTTCCCTTGGAACGCTGTGTAAATGTGAAAGTGCCTAACTCGGGTGGGATTGTGCTGGTCCAATCTTGATTAGATTTCAGATGCTCCATAGCTGAGCAGTCCCTGACTCTTGTTGGATCTGTCTGAGTGTTTGTTTCCAAAAATAACCAGGATCATATTTTTTTTTCTCTAGAAAAGTTGATTGCATATCAACGGGAATTTCATGCTTTGAAGGAGCGTCTTCGTATAGCTGAGCATCGCACTCTGCAACGCTCTTCGGAGCTGAATGCTATCTTGGAGCAGTTCAGACGTGCAGTAGCAGAAACAAATGGGAGTAAGAATGCAATGAATAATTTTTCAGGTACATACTGTGACTGAGCTATTTTTTTTATAACTCTACACTACTAATACCTTGTCTTATTACTATAAAATAAGAGATTAATACCAAGAAAGCCAAATAAAACTGTTCAGTGGTGCGAATAAAGAATCTGTAGTTCATTATATCTGATGGGGATTTTGTTGGGTTTTGTTTTTTCCAATTTCTGGTCTGATTCACCTACTCTTCATTTTTGTGACTTTAGGGACTGAATACTTATTCCACATCTAGCTCTAAAAGTTTGGAACTTCTGGTCAGTTATTTAAGATACTGAATATATTCTGTCAATGATTTAAATCTCTCTTAAAATAGAGCTTGAGGGTAAAGGTGAGCAAACAGAAGAAATGGATGAACTTGAAGTAATTAAAATATCTTTTAAAGTCAGCTGGAAGATGTAAAACCATAAGGGCTAAGATACAGATAATGATTTGTAAAATGTACATGTCCTTTTTAATAACTGGTAATTAAATGGTAAACTAGAAAAATCTTCTGTATGTTTTTACCCATTTTGGAGACAGATACTCAACTTTACAGAGAGCTGTGTTTGGCAGTATTTGAGAATGCCTTTGCACTACTTATCAGATTATTGAAGTTAACTTTTAAAATCACACTAATTACTGCTTTGATCACTCTGATTTTTTCTAGATGAAAAGTGAATAACAAATAAATACAAACTTTCTGGTGAGAGGTCTGATTTGGTAGGTTGCAAAAATTTCACTGTATTGACCTAATGAGGAAAAGAACTTTGCAAATCAAAAGCTGAATCAAGCTTTCTGAATGTTTTGTCTACTTATATTTCTGCTATGGGTTACTATTTTCTATAACCCTTATCTTTTTTGGTAGGGGTGGTGGTTGTAGGTCCTCAGTACTGATATTAATGATGAATTGCGCTCTCTGACACTAATGGCCTATCCAACCTGGTCTCCAGGAATGGTGTGGATAAAGGTTCTATTTAACATAGTCTGTGACTCTTTGTCTTCATGTTTTGTATATATGTTTTTGCTGTTAAAGTGAACACAATAGAGAAAACCAAGTAATTTTGATATGATGAAGTTGTTATCATATTTATTTCTAAAAATAAGTTACCTTGCTTATAGCAGACATAGTTATAGGGAGTTAGTCTCTTCTGATGCAGCTGAACTTACTGATTCACATTTTCAACATTCTACCATGTCTGGATCCCAGTTGGCATATCCTTTTTTTTCCATGTGGAACCATGAGGAGAAGTCGGCTAAAGTCTGAATTCCTGAGCTTTTGTGCTCACAATTTAGTATTAGATAATACATAATGTGATGTAGTATTTGCTGTCTTTGAAGCTGAAAGAATTCCAGACTGTTTTATGTAGTTCATTATTCCTTCATACAAAGAGCTGTCATACTCTGACAGAATTTTTAGTACAGCTTTTGCAAACTGAAGCTGAAGAAATGTTAGCAGAAGTAAAATGTGCATCTTTACTTATGGCATCTATTTACAAAGTTTTTTTTCAAGATTATAAGTGGTGAGGAATTTAATTTCATAAATAAATATTTTTAAAAAACAAACAAACAAAACCCTATAACAAACCCCTTCTATCTTTGTAGAAGCTGCACTCAGAATCTGAGAGGAATGACATTTATAGCACTACTTTTCTCACTTCTTCACTATTCAGTTTTATCTTGGAAACCTTGAGTACAGTTTTTACCTAACTTGATATTACGAAGCCCACAATTTTTCAAAGGTCCATATGCTTTCATTTTTGTTGTTTGAAATAAGAGTTGTTTTCACACTTTATGTAAGAAAAAATCAACATGCACAGCAGGGGAATTTAAAAACTGTTATTTGCAACTTTGAGAGCCACCTGGACATCCTGAGAAGCAGTTTCTAGAAAGAACAAGAATTATTTTAAGTACTTTAATGGACTAAATGAAATTCATGTTAGCACTTATTTTATTGTACAAATTCTAAAAGTCTCAATTGTATATTTACTGCTATTTCTTGTTTTGTATCTGTATGTGCAGTATATTCCAATATGTATTTGTAGCTTTGAAAAGTTATTTGCAGTAGCATCACTATGTGCTTATAAGCTCTGTAAATGTAAGTAAAAAATAATCTGGGTAAATAAGCCTCCCATTTTGATTCATTGTGGTGGGGGGGAAGAAACAACAAAAAAGCCAACAAAAACAACCCAAACCCTAAATATATGGAGCATTCTTTACTTCTGTGATTACACACTAAGCTTTATGTGATCAGGTAAGTGTTAACTATATCTGCAGCAAGGTTACTGGTTAGAAAATAATCTCGGCTGTTGTTTATTTAAAAAATTGAAATGAGAAAAGTTGTCCTTTGTAGACAAGATATAATACCTCAGTGAAATGCATCATTTGTTCTGTTTTTCAGTTAGGACCAAGCTTGGAATTTTTTTCCTGTTAACCACTGCATAAAACTTCATATTACTTGCTTTCTGTATTACTGATTTCATGTATGTTTGCAGATGAGACACTGAAATTGTTGAAAGAGCTAACAAGTAGAAAATCTCTTCAAGTGCCAAATATCTATTACCATTTGCCTCATTTATTGAAAAATGAAGGAAGCCTTCAACCTTCTGTGCAGATTGGCCTTGGAAGGACAGGAGGTATGCTGATATGATGTGTATTTTAATTTTTATATATGTAGAACTTTCTAGTTTTAGTAATATAATTTACTGCATTACTTGGTAGATCAAGGACATCTCATTTGACTTGTGGTGATATTGATGTCTCTTAGAATTCGCATTGAACCCAAGGTACAACAAGTTTGGCTTCAGCTTTTCTCTTTTCTGCATAATCTCAGTCATACCCCATGCTGTGTTAAGGTACACATTAAGAAGCATTTAGTTTGAATTAATTTTTTGTAACTAAGTAAAAGAGAGCAAAGCTCAAGTGTTACCAGTTCTGAGCTGTTAATGGATATATCCCTTTGGCTTTTCAGATTTGTGGGGCAATCGGGCATGGATATAATTATTTTTAGAGTTGATGTTTCTGTTTTTTTGAACAATATATTTCAATGTGTAACTTAGTGTTTGGAGAACTAAGATAATCAGATATTATTTTACAAAAATATATTGACATTGATTGAAGGGGGGTGGGAATCCGTGTTTACTGCAATACTGCTGATACCACCACCACCTCCCCCTTTTATTTTTCTTTTTTTCAATCCTCACAAATTCTGAGCTTTGGTCATTAGGATAGCTCCATGGAATCACACTCTTATAGCTTTAGAAAATAAATAATATACTACCTCAAAGCATGTGTGTGTGTCTCTAAGCTTGAAGGTCCCACCAATGCATCCTTGTTTCTCTGTGCCATCTGACTTGAATGGCTTGTGTTAATGTCTCACCTAGGCCTCTTTAATTTTTTCTTTTCTCCCCATGCTTGCTTTTGAAAGAAGCATTAGTTACTCCTGGCCTGTAGTTGGTTTTTGTTACTTCAGTAAGTTTGATTCTCCTTCTTTTAATAGATGGCATGCCTGTGTGACAACTACATGGAGTCAAGCCATAGTGTTATTTTTCTGACTATAAGCACCATTTATTTCAATGTTGTTTTTCAGGAAGGAATAGGATCCTATTCCTTTATTGTTTTAAGTGAAGCCTAGATTATATCCCACTCAGAATACATGACACAAGTTTGAAATTGCAAAACAGAAATTGTGATCTGCTTTATTTAGTTAAAAGGGGGAAGAAATTCTGAGTTAAAATTACTTTTCCCATCTTCCCCTTTCCTAGTCACTGTGCTTTTTGAGTGTTTGTTTTAAATATTCAGAGCTTCTTAATGTGTAGTTGCTAGGCAAAACAGGATCTAGAAGGAAGGATAAGCAACATTTTTAATAGTAGTTTGATTTTATATATGATGTGGTTACTCATTTCACAGAGATGGGTCAGAATGCTGGTGCTGATTTCATGGAATCTGCTTTATCCTTTTACTGTGTTCCTGTGGCTGTCTGCTGTGTTTCTGCTAGGTAGCCTGCCCTGGGCACAGGATGGGGTTGCAGAAGAAAGACTGTGGGAAAGTTAAGGAATGCTGGAGTCAAATGGCCAGCTGAAAGACAATGTTAATAGCATTGTAGCTGGGGCCAGATAAAGCCCCATTTGAGGTGCTTTTAACAGGCATAGGAGATTTCAGTGAGGAATTTCCAAGCAATCCTGATGACCTGGACTTTTTTTTTCCTAGAAGAACCCAAATCAGATGTGAAGAAACTAATAGTAACACAGCAATGTTATTTTAAAAGATGACTTCTGAGAAGTTAAGTACTTGAGATGTGAAGAATGATTAGGCCAATTTGAAAATAAAACCAAGTTAGGGAGTTTAATCACTCTGTAAGTCCTGGTACACCTTACCTGATTAAGACTTTGACTGTTATTACCTATGCAGTAGTCTGACATGTCTAGGATTATTTTTTTTTTTTGTTGTTTGCTGTATTTGCTGTGAGTGTTGGTGGTGATTACGTTAATCATGCTCCTGATGATGGGTGGTATATTTTTAAACTATTTTTAGTTACTGTTATCTCCATCTTTTAACTCTTTGCATTTCTTAAGCAGTGCTTTATTATGAGGTAAGATTTTTGTTTTCTATCTTGTGTATGAAATCACTGAAAGTACATTTCTGGTTTGTTTGATTTCAGTTTCCATTGTAATGGGAATACCTACCGTGAAAAGAAAAGTCAAGTCTTACCTTACAGAAACTCTGCACTCCCTTATTGATAAACTGTCCCCTGAAGAAAAACTGGATTGTGTTATGGTTGTCTTTATAGGAGAGGTAATAACTTCTGTATTTTTATACAATTTTTAACCTGCCTTTAATTAACAAGTACCACTCCTTTTAGTAATTGCAGAGGATCTACTTTATTCTTCAAGGTGCAGACAGGCGACTGTCTTATTCCATGAAAAAGAGACAGTGTCAGTCTTGTGTTTGTGAGAAACTGAAAGTAGGGCTCTTCAGGATAGCTTATCAAGGGAATAGTGAGCACTGATTCAGTGGACTGGTTATTTATCAAATCTTTTGATGCTTATACCTAGTGACAGACATGTACTAATTACCTTATTCCTTCAACATCAAAATAATGGCTAAGGTTCTCTGCTGTTGTATGGAGGATTATTCTCATTCTCTTCAGGCTACTGGTTAGTCCTTCCTCATTTGAATGCTGCAGTTTGAAATGTTAGGCACAGATTGTTACTGACTTTATTTTCTGGAGAGTGTGAATGTTGTAAGTCCATACCTTTTTCGGGGATTAATTCAGTGTTCAGTTGGACAGTTTGCTTGGTTTGTCCCTGATTTGGTGGAAGTCAAAGTTAAGAAAATGCATAATGTTTTCAGAATTATGTTGGTTGCTGGGAATTGTGTGTACTCATTTTGGTCTGTATGTTTTTCACAAGTCTGACTTGGAGAGTGGGAAATGTTTGTGTATATATATATATTTGATGTTCACCCACCTAACCATGTAGTGCTCTACTGAAACAGTGTTTTAGGAGTTCCACAGATGAAAATGTGAATCCTCTAGTTATAACTGAAAATGGTTTTAATCCTGTGAGCCAATGTCCATTCAGGGATGAAATTAGTAGAAAATCAGATCGGCATTTTAGTATGTCTGGTTCTGTTATCAGCACATTTTTACAAACTTTTCAAGGAAAGCTTTAACTTTTTATCTGTATTTGAGAACCAATACTTACGGTTTTCTAATAAGAATTACTTTTAAAACATCCATTGGTTGAGAATGTCAGGAGAACAGAATTCATTCTGAGGTACTGAAATGCTGGGTTTTTCTTTACTATTAGTTGAAGTGATTTTATTGCCTTTTAGTGTGGCTTCTATTGAAGATTCAAAACTGAAATTTCATTTATTTTTTTTGCTTAAAGAAGTCTGAGCTATGAAGACCATGTGTTATCATTGGATTCTGTCTTCTGCAAAACTTTGAATAGGAGTGAAGAGAATCCACACTGTGTCCCCAGCTGCACAAGTTTCTCTTTTTGCCCTAGACAAACCATATTGCTATACCTGAGTCTTCCACAACTAAATAAATTCCTTCCTTTGCGGTAGTGTGAAATACTCTTTTGTCTTGTGAATGAGTTTATAAACTTGACAGTGAAAAAAACTGAACATTTTAAGATGGGAGCTCTTGGTTCTATGCCCAAGGAGAGTGGTGTGGTTTGCTTCAGGGTAGGATACCACTATTCTCTGTGTCTATCTCTTTTAGGGCAGCTTTATGTGCTTGCATATCTGCTATGGGCATTGCAAGCCATGGATGTCTGAAAAATTTATAAGAACCTGAGCTTACGTTTTTGTCCTGTTATAGCCATTCCACATAATTGCATTTCTTTTTTCTGTACTCCATCCAAATGTTATGTCTTCCCTCTATGTGGTACATGGATGTTTGCGGGTGTTTTTTGTTTTTTTCTGAGACATGCTGTGTATTTCAGCTTCATTCTACAGAAAAGATGAAGATGCTTATTAAGCATTTTCTGTGGCTTTTTGAAGGAAGGGCTACTCCCTTGGTGGACTTCTGTTTCTCCTTAAACAAAAGGGAGGGGCTTTCTGAAGGCTTGGTTTTCAAAATAGCTTTGTCTGTGGGGTTTCCTAACTTGAAGTGTGTTGGACCGTTGCTATCATTAACCTGTGCATTAAAGAAGGCTTATTTAGAAATACATAAGAACTTTGACAAATTGTGCTTTTATAAGAAAATGATGGCAAAAGTTCCTGAAAAAAAATAAATTACCTCCACTCAACCTTTGTGCAGTTTAAGTACAGCAAGAAGTAAGCATCACGTGAAGTTAGGTAATTTTGCTAATAAGCTCAAAATTACTCTGTGCTTTGTCTATAGCTTGTACCAACAAAAAAAAAAAAGTGCAAGACTTCACAAAAATGCTTTTTTGAGAGAATTATATGAAAAAATGTATTTTAGAAGGATTTTAGTGTTTTCTTGATAACTTTTTGAGAAATCAGGTAGACAGTTTGAATTGAGAAGCATTGCTGGGAGCTGAAGTCATGGACTGTAATCTCTTTTTTTTATTTTTTTTTATTTTTAGCAGTTCAGTTTATTCCTTTCTTGTAAAGTTGAGTTTTTTACTAGAAAACAAGTTGAAAACTAAGGCTAATAATGACCACCTTCAAACAACATGAACAGTGTTAATAGATGGGCTAGTAAGTACAGGTGTATAATGATTCTTAAATGGGCATCTGCATATTTACTGGATGGATATTTCTCAGTAACGTAATTATACCCAGTAAACTTCCATACTGGAAGTTCAAGGAATTCTAAAATATCTCAGCTGATGTGATACCTAATCATCAATTTAAATGATTACTAGAATTGCTTGACAGTAAACTGTGCAATTTTCCCACGAACTGACACGTGTCTGTATTCTCCAATTTACTAAAATAACTTCATTGCAGAATAATTTGCAGGTATTCATTAGGATGACTAATAAATAGGCATGAATCATTATGCTCTATACTTAAAAATCTTTTTATTCCCCTTCACTACGTAGCTAGTTCATAGGCTCATCAGATGTCTTGAAACAAGCAATTCAAATCTCATAAACCTGCTCTGCATGAAAACTTACTTTCAGAATCGGCTCTAGGTTTAAGAAACTGTGAACTTCAGATGAAAATGGTTGTCTAGAATTTCTATTTAATAGGGTTTATAATTAATATGGGAGAAATAATTTTGAAGTACTTCACCATAGTGGAACAACAAATGTGTGTGTGTACATATATATGTGCACACTACTGAATATGAGAGAAATTAAAATACTTTCCTGGTATCTAAACAACATTTCCCCCCCCCCACTGTGTGGAGGTCTCATTTGCTGTGAAGAAAATGCATCTTAGACTTGTTCTAAATATATCACAAATTGTCAGCCCACTTCATTAATCAGTGACTGCACTTAGCACAGTCTTTTGTACAAACAGTAATCAGTGTATGTTGGAAAGACTATAAGCCCTTGATTTGCCCAAAAATATCAGAAAGACAAATAATTTTAGTAAGAATCAGAAGACGCTAGAGGTATGCAAAAGCATTTCCTAATTCTGAACACTACTGATTACATCTGACTAGGCAATAATTGTTCTTGGAGCACCGGTCCATATGTTACGCTTTCTTGCATATTGCTTATTCAGATCTTAACTTTGTTTCATGTGCATACAATTCACTAGGCTAGAAAAACTTGCATATCTTGAATATCTTTTACTGTCACTGTGTCAGCTGAGTGCACATACTGAGTCAAATCTTGCTGAACCTGTTTTGGATGTTTTAACATTGGAGTGCAATATGGAATGCTTCTCCAGCAAAATAAACAGTCCTGTATTTTCACCTCCCTTTGCTCTGGGCCTGAATTGTAGGTCTCTTTGATCAACAGATCTCTTGATAGAAAACAAAGGATTATTTGTGTCTCTTGCTCTCAATCCAGATGTATTAGTATCATCCTGGCTACAGAGATCTTCCATTCTTTCTGCTAATTTTTGAAGACTTGACAGGCACCCTTTTCTTGAGCTGCCTTGGAGAGTGTATTCCTAGTCCTTGGAAGATCTGACTGTGTTTTGAGTTGGAGAAAGACTAGTAGATCTTAGCGTATACATATGTATGTGTTTAATAGATATATATTTAAAAAATAGATATATTAAAAAAAATAATAAAAGGCTGTTATGCCAAGGGATACATTATCTTCAGCAGGTAGTTTTAAAAACCTACGTAGGTGATATCTTTTGTTTTGGACATCTCACTCAAAACTGATCAGAATGAACACAGCTTCTGGCTATACTGCCAGCTCATATCTGGAAGGGTAGCTTGGGCTGTCGGTGAGGTTTTGAGATATTTAAGCTGCTGTTGCAATCCCCACTTCTTTGTGACCTAAGCTTTGATGCCCAAAGAGTATAGACTGCTGATACTAGGTACCATCATGGCATTTTACCCTCTTCTTCATGGGAGTGACTAGCAAAGTCTTTATATGGGATTAAAGCAGTGATAAAAATCTTTCTTAGATCTTAGGAAAGATCCTTGACAGGATTTGGAAACTTCCATATACCTGACACAATCTCAGCACAAAGACAAAATCCAGGATTCTGCTCTTTTCTTAAGCTCTAGACTTAATGACTGAAATACTTCCCTATCTATATGACACCTTTTGAGATGGACCTGGGCTACAGTAACTATCTGATGGTTCTGGAAAGGAAACATCACTGTTAATTACCAAAACCATGTCTGATCCCTTCAGTAAGGACTAGTGTATTTGTGAAATGGAAAGTAACGATGATAATCTTCTTTCAGAAGCATTGTAGGAGGTGACTTTATACCTTGATGATTGATTGAATTGACACTTTGAGTTTTGGACAGCACTACCAAGTTTTGTGGTCTGTCTTGGCCTGAGGAGAAATTCCTTCTGTTCTTCAAGTAATACATATCATAGAAGAGTGCTTTTGACTATACACAGCAACTACCTAATCTTCTGAAAAACAATCTAGACCTTTTCAACAATTTACAGGCTTACCCAAGGTCAAGACAGTTTCTCCAGGTTGCCAGGCCACATGTGCTACTTTCTTTCAGACTCCACAAATTGGGCTTCATCTGTAATATGCACAGAACTAGTAGAGCACTATATTATACTAACGTAACTTCCATCTGAATGTCCAGTTTTGAATTGTCCCTGGGTATTTTTATTCTGGCTGGTCTTCTTAAAAGCTAAACTTGTTCTTTGATGTTGTGCTGTGGTTTACAGCACAATCCATATGGATCTATACCCTCACGGTTGAGGAGCTGACATGCAGGATGCAAGGGCAGAGAGAAACGAAGAGTGGAGTGATACAAGAGTATAGTTGTATTCCTGCTATTGCTGCCAAAGCCTCTGCAGTGTGAAACTCTGTCCTGAACTGAATTGAAATAATCACAGAAATGACTGGAGAGAGAAAGATACCTCTTACCTGTGTGATAGTGGGGACTTCCAGTAAGACAGAGATGAAGTTATTACCTCATGTAGGACACAGAGGGTACGTCTTGCTTATGTAACGTTAGCGGGCTATGTTACGACAGTGTTCTGCATTCCTGTTTTTTGCTTTGCATCTCGATCTCATGTTCTCTGCATTTATATATGTATTCCCTGAACTTGCTGCCTCAGATCTGAAAGCAGACACTGTATTTATGATTTTTTTTTTCAGCTGCATTTGTTGAATATCTACAGATATTATTACCTTTTCCTCCAGGTTTTATTTATATCCATACAGTATTGCAACCACTGGAAGTCACTCCACTTCTATTGCTTAGGGCTTTTTGTTCACTGCATAAATATCCAAAAATAGGTCCAAATGCCACTTCAGTGGCTGCTTTTCTAATGTGAATTTTAGTGCCTTGTATATAGCTAATTATATTCATACATACTCTCACCATTTCAAGGAAAATATATGTTTGCCTTTTCTGGAAGCTGTTTAATATTACATTGTTTGTTATTATGTAAAATAAATTGTAAAATTATTCCACCCCCATTCTGCAAGAATGATGAAAGATCAAATAAAACCATAGAAATTAGTAAGTGATGAAATGACCACACTTTGCAGATTGTCGTGGTTATTTCCCAGGGGTTTGTTTGTTTGGGTTTTTTTTGTTGTTGGGTTTTCTGGTTTTGGTTGGTTTTGTTTTGGTTTTTTTTCAAAGGTGTTCTTGAATAAGTTAAGACTCACTAATATTAGAGTTCTTTTAAGAATTAAGAGCTGGATAATCTAACATCCTAACAGCCTGGATGAACCACATTCTCTAGAATCTACTGTACAGTTAGTGTCTGAATTTTCCCCCACTTTCTGTGTAGGTTCTCTTATGAATTTGTAGTGTTTTGATATTCTGCACTTTAATTTCCTTTCCTAGTCGCTTGCGGGGAGAGGATCTTTGGAATTTTTGTGCCATCTTTGCTTGTATTTGCACTTCTCTTCCTGAAACTGACTCTTTTTGACAACTGGAATAAAAATATAATCCAAACAGAGGTTTGGTCTGTTAAGGCAAGATCTGAGATAGATGAGGGGGAAGGTGGTGGATGTTGTCCACCTTGACTTTGGCAGGGCTTTTGACACAGTCTCCCACAGCATCCTTATAGGTAAGTGTGGATTAGATGAATGGACAGAGAAGTGGATTGAAAACTGATTTAGCAAGCCAAGGGAGGTTATCCTGCCATTTTCCTCTGCCCTGGTGAGGTCCCGTAGGGGGTACTGTATCCAGTTCTGGAATCCCCAGTTCAAGAAGCACAGGGAACTGCTGTGATAGGGTACAACAGAGGGCCACCAAGATGATTAGGGGACTAGAAAAATCTCTCTTATGAGGAAAGGCTGAGGGACTTGGGTCTTTTTGATCTGGAGAAGAGAAGACTGAGGGGGGATCTGATCAGTGGCTATAAATACTTAAGGAGTGGACGTGAAGAGGAGAGGGACAGTCTTTTTTCAGTGGTGCCCGGAGAGAGAGGACAAGAGGAAATGGGCACCAACTTGTACGTAAGAAGTTCCATCTAAACATGAGGAGGGACTTCTTTACTTTGTGGGTGGCTGAGCACTGGCACAGGCTGCCCAGAGAGGTGGTGGAATCTCTGTCTCTGGAGACATTCCAAACCTGCCTGGACAGCTTCCAGTGCAGCCTGCTCCAGGTGGACCTATTTTGGCAGGGGATTTGGACTAGATGATCTCCAGAGGTGCCTTCTAACCCCATGTCATTCTGTGAGATTGGAAGCGACCTTTAGATCATTTAGTCCAACCCCCCTGCTCAAATAAGAATCAACCACTGAAAACTTCTATGTTTTTGCAGAGCGTTCCAATATTGAAATGCACCTTGAAAATTGTAACTTTGAAAAAAGTTAAGGTTGCAAGCCAAACTTCCAGAGCAAGAAAGTGCTACAATTAAATTGCTTATGTACCATGTCATCGTTTTGCATCATGTTTTACTTGCTTTTTTGAGATATTGGTTATGATTTTTTTTTCCTCCCATTTGGAGAACCTAATGTGAAAATGCAGTTTTTCACTAGCTGGGTGCCAGTGTTGATGCATATGGTCTAAGTATTCATGGCAGCTGCACGTTTCTGTGGCCATAGCCCAGTATTTAGCACTTCTAATCATATCAGGTGGACAAGTCATGGGAATTGAAGTGAAGCAGGCAAATTCATGAAGGTCAGATCCAGGAGGATCTATTAATCTAATGGTATAGGTATGAGGCCTAGAAATTATAAACTCTCAATTACTGAGAACTGGGAGGCATATGAAGGGAAAGAAGGCTCATTCTATACATACCCTGTTCATTGCACTCTACACTGCACTAGTGTGGCCCTACCTAGAGTACTGTATGCAGTTTTGGGTGCCTCAAGAAGGACGTCTACTGGAGTGTGTCTAGAGGAGGGCATCCAATATGGTGAAAGGTCTTGAGGGCAAAATTTACAAGGAGCAGCTGAGGTCACTTGGCTGGCTCAGCTTGGAGAGGAGAAGGCTGAGAGGCGACCTCATCACAGTATACAGCTTCCTCAAGGAGGGCAGCAGGAATGGGGTGCTGATCTCTTCCTGGTGACCAGTGATAGGACACAAGGAAATGGAATGAAGCTGTGTCAGGGGAAGTTTGGGTTGGACGTTATGAAAAGGTTCTTCACAGAGAGGATTTTCAGTCACTGAAACAGGTTTCTCAGGGCCGTGATCACAGCGCTAAGCCTGTCAGAATTTAAACAGCATCTGATTTAGACATATGATTTAGTTTTAGGTGGTCCTGTGAGGAGGAGGGAGATGTACATGATCATCCTTATTGGTCCCTTCCAACTTGAGATATTCTGTGTTTCTACAATTGCATCTTTTTTTTTTTCCTTTGCTTTGTTTCTAAGACAGTACAGAGATCTTCAGTCTAAAAGGCCATGGTTTTCCTTACACTGAAAAACAGTCCACCTTCTGTCATAGGATTTAACAGTACAAAAGGGCTGATTCTTAAAACCAGGAATCCTGGTTTTGTCTTGCATTTGGCTAGCTGTTAATCAGAACTTTCTAACCTCTGCTAACTAATGCATTCTACTACTTTACTGTGCTCACATTCACTCATAAAAATCAATAAAAAAGATTGGAAAGTTCATTGCTTCTCTGGTTCTTTGTGTGCTTGTTATGAATAACAATATTTGTTCAAACCTTAGAATAATTGCAAATTTGAAATGTGGCCTCACCTGAACTAGAGAGGGTACTTCAGAGAATTGTAGGGCACCATCTTATAAAACCTGAGGAAATTAAGAAACTTACTTCACTGGCAGCCTGAAATTTTAGTTTGTTCCAAAGTGGACTCTGTTTTCTTTTAGAGAGAGTCATGAAAGCACTCTATATGTGTGTCTCATCAAAATTGCTGATGCAAGGATACAACCTTAGATGTTTCATAAGCCTGCAAAGATGGAAACTCCATAGATCTCATGTGCTAAAATCTTTTTTTGTTGAAAGTTTAAATAAGCTCAAGGGGATTAATGGTGAGGTACCTTGAAGAGGAGCCTACTGAGGAATGTTAAATGCACAAACTCACACCTGTCTCAGGAAGTAACTTGAACTGAAGGTAGTCAGAGCTTGAATGGTAGCAGGAGGGAGTATTGTGTTTACTTGTCCTATTCTTATTCTTTGCTATGTATCTATTAATGTCTGCCACTGCTGGAAGCAAGGTGCTGAGCTACCTCAATCTTTGATCTGATCTGGTATGAATGAAAAGAGAATGTCTCATTCCAAGTGTTTCTTGCTTCCTCTCAGAGATCAGTAATTTCACATGACTAGGAAGAAAGAACAGATGGAAAGATTTAAACTGCAGATATTACAAAAAACACCCCTTATGCCTTTCATTAGTTCCCAGAGATCCACCAAACAGGACAAACTTGTTTGTAAGATTCCATGTGATACACTGGTAAAATGCATCTTTGTGGCTGGCGCTGCTAACTCTTTTGGTTGTGGCCTATCACGATCTTGTATTTAAGAATTTCAAAAGGAATAGTTCTTAAAATGTTCATTTTTGTGTTGTGTTTTGTTTTTTTTTCCCTTGGGTCCCAATTCCTAGGGCTTATTTAATCTTCAACCTTTTACTAAGGAAAAATTCTGGTTTTGTTATTGCCTTCTGATTTGGTAAGCAAAAACATTCCCCTTTTGTAAATACGTTACCCCAGAGGTCCTACCATCGTTGTCGATTGCATCACCCTTGGCCAGTGGCAGGTCCGTTGTGGAGCTACTCAGTGTAGGCTCTATTGAATGTGGGTGAAGCTTCTTGCAGCTTTTCACAGAAGCCACCCCTGTGCCCCCTCCTTCCGTGCCCTTACCTGTCCCCCGCCTTCCCCCCTGCAAAAACCAACCAACCAAACAAAACCAACTTGCCACTCAAACCTAATACAAGAAAAAATAGCAAGATATTAAGTTTCTAGGATATTTGCTCATGTGAAAGTGGCATCCAGTCTTTTAATCTCAGTGGGTTTCTTCATTCTAGAAGTGGCATCTTCTTTTGCACTATGCTGATGCAGTGATTGTTGATTCAGAGGGAAGATTACCTACTGAGCCAGCAGTGGTGTTTGCTGTGTCTTGTGTTCAACACAACTAGACCAGACCATCTTGACTTTGTGTGACAGCAGCACAGGTTACAATATGAGATTGGAAGTCTATAGACCACATCTCTTTAATGTGAAGCTCTGGAAAACTGCCAACCTTTTGCATGAAGAACACAAACAAATAAGGGAAAGTAGGGAAAAAATCTTATTTCAGACTTTTTATTTTATTTTTTTCTTCTTTTTTTTTTTCCTGATTATAATGTATTCTGTATAAGTGTGTAAGGTTTTAAAAGCACTAGCAAAACTTCATTTTGTATCTGCAAAATAGGTCAAAGCTATGTTACTGTATTTACTCTAAGGAGACTGGCGCTAAGGATTGTGACCAAATATGTTCTTTCCTCAACATAGAAAGGACATTGAACTGTTGGAACAGGTCCAGCGCAGGGCCACNTTGATGATCTTTAAGGTCCCTTCCAACTCTGACCATTCTATGATTCTGTGATTCTATGTTTCCAACTGAGGTGAAGTTTGGCACTTATTTTAATCTCTGGAGTATTGTATAGAAACTAGCTGTGTTTCTACTCTGTGTGTATGTATGTATCTTTATGTATATATAAAACTTACATTTTGCTGTGTAATTACAGCATGCACTGTTTAACAAATATTTGAGTTATTAATGCTGGCTAAGTTTAGCATGCCACCTGGAAATTCAAATTGTTTTTTTCCTATGCCCAACTAAACAATTTCTGTGTTTTTAGTGTTTAAAAAATAAATAAAAAAATCAGTTAAAGATGGATATACTAAAATTAGTTTTAGAAAGTCACTAGGTCACTGGTTTGCAGCTGCTATACGCAGCAGAAATTATATCTTAAACTAGTAATAAACTGTGCATAAACAATCCTTATGTGCATTTAAAGGCTTAGTGTTGTATCAAGGTCAGTATGGACCTGTGAACCTGCTTGTGTGGAACGCACTGCAGGAGGAATTTTAAATTGTGAACACCTTATCCTCTTATTAGAACTTCTGTCCATCAGTAGTCATAGCACCTATGAAGAAAATGTGTATAAAAAAATTACGACAAATGCTTTCTACTCACATGTTCTCGTAGTATTTAGAACATGCTTTTGGAAGAAACCCACTGTTGTCCTTTTGGAAAAGTGTCTGTTGCTGGTATTATGTTGGATTTTATAAGACTAAGTATTTAAAAATAAGAATGGTGATTTTTTTTAAGATCGAAGGGTAAGCACCTTTATCAAACAAGATTAGAGGTTCTATAGAAATGCTTGGGAGGGATTTATTCTCTGTGTGTATAATCCCTTAATGGTAATCTGCATTACAAATTCATCAGAAAAAGTATGAACTGTTCCTTTGTTTCCAGCATTTCAAGGGCAGCTATTTCTGTAGAATCCTCATGAGCCACTGGAGTCTGAGTTGATTTATAGACTGTAGATTTTCCTTTGAAAACTGATAAATGGTATGTCAAGTTATTAGATTAGTAAGTATAACAAACACTAGGATTTCCAGTCACGTTTAATTTGCAAACCCTCTTTTCCTGGCGTGCATGTTTACAACCAAGTAAATAGGTTGAATAATCTCCAGTTTCAGCGGGTTAGGTGATCTTGACTTTTCCAGAATGTCACTATTTATATTTTAACCAACAATTTTAGAATCCTTGCATCTTTAAGAATTGGGTGATTTATAGGATTGATTGTTCTTCAAATTTAATCTCTGGTGCAAAAAAGGAACCCTGGTAAAGACAGCATGTTCATTGCTATCTGTGGTTGGGCCGTTCACGCTTTAAGTGCAGAGTTTAGGAGAGGTATTTTTGAAATGAACATGGAGTGTGTGTTCAATGCCCTTTTTTCCAGAAAGCTTTCCTTAGTAATATTTTAATATATATTATTATTATCTAACAATAATGTGGAGTTCTTCCTACACAAACACTTAGTGATTGTTTTGTCATTAAGAGCATGAGAGGCTGCAAGAAAATAACAACAGATTAGGTTAGATTAGAACTGTTTGCAGATACAAGGCTAATATTATTCTCATCTGTTTACAAAGCCAAATTGTTTCTTCTCCCATTAGACATAAAATATAGTTATGTGTATGATGTGTTTTTCTATTACTCAAATATTTTACATGCTGAAATTGATTTTCAAGTACAGCTATTGCCAATGTTTATTTTACTAGGTTCTTTTAAAGTGGAACTCCCAAACTGTTAAGTATTCTAATTGGTTTTTGCTTTTGTTGTTTGTTTTTTGTTTTTCCCAGACTGATCTTGATTATGTTAACAGTGTTGTTGCAAGCCTGGAAAAAGAGTAAGTTGTAGTTTTAACGGGGACTTTCATAGCTTATTGGTGGGTTTGCTTTTTTGTTTTTTCCTAAATCTGGTTGTGCTAAGTAATAAAAAAGTATTCTGGAAACATGAGATCATGCATTTTTGTTTCTTGGGGGTTTGGATTTTTTAACAACAAAGTAATAGGTGACAAATTAAGGGGCATTGATTCAGTCAGTTAAATTGTAAAACAATAAATGAGATTAAATTATTTGGTGCAACATAGATGGGACTGGTGAATGGAAGTTTGACATCTGTGTTACGACTTTCTATTCCATACGTTCAAAGAGAACTATAGGGGGACAAAAAATCACTAGGTTCTGAGAATAGAAAGGAAAAAGAAATGTTTTTAATCTAGTTAGGTTTCTGATTATTGAGCAAGAGGCTATACTACTCTGAAGAAGATGCTAAGGAAAACAAATTTTTTTTTTTCTATACTAATTTTATTTTACATGCTTCATTTGAGTAAGTCATTGTTGTAACCAGACATAATAACTGTACCAACCGAAAAGCAGGGAGGAAGTCTCCAGAACTCAGAATATCTCATGTGACTTAAATGTTTCTGTTTACAGGTTTTCTACAGAGATCAGTTCTGGCTTGGTGGAAGTAATAGCCCCTCCTGCAACTTACTATCCTGACTTGACAAACTTGAAAGAGACATTTGGAGACTCAAAAGAAAGAGTGAGGTTAGTTTATTCCCCCAGATCTTTTCCCATCTCCTCCCACACCTATGCTTTTGTTGTTTATGAAATGGCAAGTGGGATGTGAATTCTTGAAATGTTTTCTTGCTGTAATTCTTGAAAGTGTGGGGATGCTAAAAATGCTCTGCAAATCCATCTCATTCCTATCTGCATGCTGTTCTGTAGATGATCAGAGCCTAATGCTATGCTTGGTTGAATTCATTTAGTGTTAAATTTTGGGAGGAGAACTGAGACTTGATGGGATGTTTTTTGCTGTGGGGTTTTTTTACTATTTTTCTTCCTCAAGTACATCATAAAACCCAATAATTCCTGCTGAATTACTGTTTAATGTGCACATGTGTTTTTAGCGAAATGTCAGGTAGTTTTCACAAAATCAGATTCAAGTTAAGCCAGTTTTATGTCTGTATTAAAGCGTAAGGGAAAAGCTTTGTTCCTTTTTTTTCAAGACAGAGGGATTTCCTGAGGGAACAGTGCCAAAAGCATCTGTCTTAACACTTCACTAATATGTGTCATTCTTCATAGTGAGATTTACTTTGTATTGCCAGCATGTATTGAAATAACTATTTTTTCATAATCCTTAAGCTTTGAATTTAATTTCAGGTGGAGAACAAAACAAAACTTGGATTATTGTTTTCTTATGATGTATGCCCAGAAAAAGGGGGTTTATTACATTCAGGTAAATTTCTCTTCTTTGTTTTGAGACAAGTTGTCAAATGAGTCTGCAGAAATTTTGCTGTTGGACACATCAGAAAGAGACAGACATAACTTGATTCCACAGTTGAAGGAGGGCATTAGTTATGGAGGTTATGGTATATGAGAAAGTACTTTGTGGAGGACACTGTCTCTGAAGTAGAAAGCTCTTCTGGAAGCTTCACAGCCAATAACAAGAAATGGTCTTTTTGAAACACAAAAATTAGTGCCAGCTCAAGGGGGAGAGCATGAATGCACCAGGAGAACGGACAGAAGAAGCTGGATCCTTAAAGCAATGGCCTGCAGTTACTGTGAACTAAAGGGACACATCTTGGCAGTTCTGCTGCCCAGACTAGATGATAGGTTCACCGTGCACCTGTTTTTCTGTTGGATGGCTAAAGCCAGGTGAAATGAATCTCAGCTCTGTAGACAGCATGTCTCAGCTTCTTGTCTCAGGAGAAATTTTTTCAGTGCTGTTAGGTATGTGAGTAACAGTCATGTTTGCATACAAATAATGCAGGTATTCTATTTGTTCTAATGACGCTGTCACTTAATCTAACGTTATTTCTTGGATGATTTTCCTCTGAAGAGATAAGCAAATTTCTGAAGCAGTAAGTTGAGATATGCTTATGAATTCTTAGTACAGAAGGATTCTGGATTAGTTCTTCACAAATAGATTATGATGCCTAAAATAGTTATTCTTGGCTATAGCATCTAGGTTTTACAGCAGTGCTTGCGTTAGAAATATATGGCTCTGTGTTAGCAATATATTGTAAATCAGTATTTCCCAGCTGTACTTTTTCCTGTTGCTTTGCTGGTACTTTCTTTTTTATTTATGTTGATATCACTGCTACTTTCCTCTAGCTTGAAGATGACATCGTTGTCAAGCAGAATTATTTCAGCACAATAAAAAATTTTGCACTTCAGCTCGCTTCTGAAGATTGGATGATTCTAGAATTTTCTCAGCTGGGTTTCATTGGTAAGAAAATGTTCATTTTAGTAGTTTGAAAGAACACATCCTCAGAGTCTGTGAATTAATAGTGATCTGACTTCAGAGCTATCTCCTTTGTACTGGAAACAAGCCAAGAAGTAGGCTTATTTTAGGAACTCTGGTTTAACTCATGGTTGGGATTTTTCCCAGTTGTTTCATGTGCTGAGGCATATGACTGAGGCAAACTCAAACTGTAGGAACGGGGGGCATTTTTGTAACCAAAAGTTAGTTAATTTATGAAAATACTAACAGCCAAGCTGCAAGCAGTGACTTATTTTGAATTTAATTGCCATTAAAACAAAAACGTTGTTAGAAGACAACTAACTGAAGTAAAAGAAAAAAGCGTAGGCACTAACGCTACCTAAAACAACTTCATTGATATTTGTGCCAAAATTTCTAAGAATCAGCAAGTGTCTCTTTGTCTTGGTTGCAAAGGCTGTTCTGTTGCCACCGTTCTGTTCCATCGAGCAGAAGTTATGACATTCTGCTCCTCCTTAGGTGTAGTTAGACTCTGTCATTTGCAATAAATGACAGTGAGAGAAGCTAATGTAGCATCTCTGGCTGTTGTTGATTGTTGTTAATTAACAGGGTTGAAATTACTTTATGGTTATTTGCTCTTAACGCTAATTTGTTGTTATGGAGAGGTACTAGTCTTAACGGAAAAGCGATGAAAAAGAAGTTTTGAATGGGTTTTACAGATCAAAAAAGCTATTTCATTACTGCAGTGATGTGTCATGATCTGTTTAAAAGCACTAAGCTGGAGATATGCAAGGAAAAAAGAAAAGCTTAGTCAGACTGGAGATTCCTGTATGTAATCAACACAAATTATTCTAATGCAAAGGTTGCAAGTTGAGCTTGGAACAGGAAGAAAATCCTATGAGTCCTGAGTTCTGTCGTTCTCTTGGAAATTCTTGTTGTTATCTTGTGTTTACTTTGGATGTACTTTGCAGAGAACAGCCCTGTTCTTAGCTCAGTGACCCATAACGGTTGCAAATAGTGGAGATAAGTCTGGGTTGTAGAACTGAGGAGGTTGGTACTGTGTGA
Organism: Thinocorus orbignyianus; assembly: GCA_013400375.1. Lineage (NCBI taxonomy): Eukaryota > Metazoa > Chordata > Aves > Ciconiiformes > Thinocoridae > Thinocorus > Thinocorus orbignyianus. Next base: position 844,460 of record VXBW01007406.1, read on the forward strand.
ATTGCAAGTATTATCTTGTTTCCAGTTCAGCATCAGGTGTGCTGCTGAGGCAGTAGTTCCCTGACTTTCAGGGTCTCAGAGAATTATTGGTTTCCTTTCTACTCAGTGAATATCTCCTAAACATGCTATATTAGGGTGCAATAGTGGTACTTTATACATTTGCAGAAAACCTGCAGAAACAATGGAGGAGAGAAAATGGGCAGAGGGAAGTCTCCTTGTCTCTTTGGCCACCACGTAACTGATCTGCTTGGTTGCCTTGGGCTACCAACAGGGATGTGCTGTTGCTGAAATAGTTATGGGACTGGTTTTGTGGTCAGAGATGAAAGGGAGAAACAGGAAACAGAGCTGCCTATCATGGAGAAATAAGCATTTATATAATTTATTCGAGATTTTGCCCTAAATAGACTTGTCTCTTCTGTTGGGGAGCCCCTTGCAGCTCTCTGTGATTCTGTGGCTGCAGAGACTGATTGAATACCAGCATCTGATTAGGCTTTGTTTCTACTTTTGAACAGTTAAACTTAAATTGGGGGCTTAGCTGGGGTCAGAATTTTAGCTCCAATCCTAATTGGACTTTAAATGTAAATTGTGCTTGAAGTTCCTGGGCTATAGAAGTAATTTCCATTGTCAGCCTCACCTCCATCCCTGGAAAGGTGATGGAATGGTTCATTTTGGGCATCATCTCATAACATATGGAGGAAAAGAAAGCTATCAGAAGTAGTCAACACGGATTCACCAAGGGAGAATCATATCTGACTAACCTGATAGTCTTCTACAATGGCATCACTTAATGGATGGATGGGGGGAGCAGTGGATGTTGTCTACCTTGGCTTCAGCAAAGCTTTTGNTTTGGGCATCATCTCATAACATATGGAGGAAAAGAAAGCTATCAGAAGTAGTCAACACGGATTCACCAAGGGAGAATCATATCTGACTAACCTGATAGTCTTCTACAATGGCATCACTTAATGGATGGATGGGGGGGAGCAGTGGATGTTGTCTACCTTGGCTTCAGCAAAGCTTTTGACACAGTCCCCTTCAGTATATTCATCAATGACCTCGATGAAGATATGGAGTGTATCCTCAGCAAGTTTGCTGACACACTGGAAGGCTGTGCTGCCATCCAGTGGGACCTAGACAGGCTGGAGAGTTGGGCAGAGAGGAACCTGATGAAATTCAACAAGGGCAAGTGTAGAGTCCTGCATCTGGGGAGGAATAACTCGCTGTACCAGTACAGGTTGGGGGCTGACTTGCTGGAGAGCAGCTCTGAGGAAAAAGACCTGGGAGTCCTGGTGGACAACAGGATGAGCATGAGTCTTCAATGTGCCCTTGTGGCCAAGAAGGCCAATGGCATCCTGGGGTGCATCACTCTGCCGTGGTGAGGTGCCATCTGGAGTACTGTGTCCAATTCTGGACTCCCTAGTTCAAGAAGCACAGGGAACTGCTGGGAAGAGAGTAGAACAGAGGACCACCAAGATGATTAGGGGACTAGAACATCTCTCTTACGAGAAAAGACTGAGGGACTTGGGTCTTTTTGATCTGGAGAAGACTGAGGGGGGATCTGATCAATGGCTATAAATACTTAAGGAGTGGGTGTGAAGAGGATAGGGACAGTCTTTTTTCAGTGGTGCCCAGAGAGAGGACAAGAGGAAATGGGCACCAACTTGTACATAAGAAGTTCCATCTAAACATGAGGAAGAACTTCTTCAGTTTGTGGGTGGCAGAGCACTGGCACAGGCTGCCTAGAGAGGTGGTGGAGTCTCTGTCTCTGGAGACATTCCAAACCTGCCTGGACAACTTCCCGTGCAGCCTGCTCCAGGTGGACCTATTTTGGCAGGGATATTGGACTAGATGATCTCCAGAGGTCCCTTCCAACCCCATGTCATTCTGTGATTCTGCGATTCATTCTGCATTTGCTTAATTAAGTGGTAGAGTACTTGCTTACAAATTGCAGTTTTATAAGAAGTGACATGTCAAAATGGGTGTAAAACCAACTTACAGTTTAGGACATACACTGTATACTGCATGTAGATGTATTTCAGATCACTTGTGAATGTGTGTATTTCACACCCTTTTCTATTCTCCGTGCTGCTATAGAGGGCATAGTGTCTAAGCCAGAAAGGATAGGTATGTATTTCTTAATAATGAGCTTAGGCTTAATCATCTGCACAACTATTTAAACATATTTAAAAGCTGGTTTTCCATACTATGTTTGGTTTTTTTTTCTCAGTGTAGGCTCTGAAAATACTTACAGTTAAATTAGTTGTTGGCTCCTGCTGCTTGCATCCCTGTCCTTTGTTCCTTGTATTGTATTTGCTTACCTCCTTTTAATTTGGTTACATAAGTAGAATTTCAGATGCTTTTAGCTATGGCTGCACATCTTAATGCTGCTTTTCTACCTAGAAAAGTAAATTAGATTTATTTTATTTTCCCTAACTTATCCCACTTTTATGTTTAGAGAGAAAAATTAGTATTCATGAAAGTGAATAAAACTTCTGATTTTGAGACACACTTGTGTGCTGTAACCATATATTCCATAGAAATTTTATGCAAGTAGTGTAGATTTGCCTCATCTCTCCTTTGTGGATCCTGGTGCAGACTGATGCTATGTAATTTGGTAATGTGGATAGCTATGGAGAAAAGAAAAAATTAGTTGTTTGTAACTGAGGATGAGTTTTATGTGTACATGCCTAAGAGAGAAAGCAGAGCACTGAAGTGCCGGAATGCTACTGATTCAGAAATGATTCTAAAAAAGAGAGGTGTGACTGATTCGTTGTAAGCTACTGGAAACCTTGATTAACTTGCAAGTTCTTCTAGGTAAAGGTGTTTTTTGTCATAATGTATTTCTGAACTGAAAATCTAATTTATGCAAGTACTACATGAGAGAGCGGCAAATGCAGCTATTTAGGCTGACAGCAGGATTATAGAATTCTGTCACCTCTGTCACAGAGCAGAAGTTGCTTTCTTTGGGGTTTTTTGATACTGAAAGCATAGTTTGAAGTGCTGTCAAGTACCTAATAAATAATGGGTGAGATGTATGCTGTTTCCCTAAGAAGCTCTATGGAGAGGAGATGCATCTTTTGCTCTTCTGGATTCTGATGTGCACTGTGGTCCCTGACACAACATAGGAAAGTCCATATAGCTTTTTATGAGAAATATTGATTTGTCTCAAACTGCTTGTGAGCTGAAGTGTTTTCCAGATGATCTGCAATACTCTGTGCTGTGGCATTAATGTCAACTGTCACAAACTTTTATGGAGCAGTCTGAAATCAGCCATTCGGTTGTCTCATACAGTTCCTTTGAATCTTCATGTGCCCTGATGTTTTAGGGCCTGCTATTCTGATTATTTTAAGTTGTTCTGATTACAGTTTTGCTCAGGTTGTCCACATAGTTGAAACTCGGGAGATAGTAGATCAAGTGAAATAGTTGAGATTTAAATAACTTCAAAGAGGTTCTGGTTTTAATACCAGTAATTTGCATATCATTAACAGAGAAAACATTGAACAACTTCAACTGTAGTTAGAATATGTGCTTGCGGATATGAAATTATTGTTGGCATAGACTGAATACATTTAACATGATGCTTATACAGGAAAGTGCAAATGAATGATTTAGGTATTTGTAGTTCTGAGAACTACAGAAACCAAAATTTTTCATTTTGTGTGTCTATTGTACTTGCCATCAAAATACTGAGAGGACTGCAATAGTTCACTGAGGAAAACATTTAAATGGACTGAAAATCAGATTGAAGTCTTGGCAGACCACAATAAATAGTAGTAGATGTTCTACAATTTTATTTTTTTTTTTCAGTCCTGGCTGTCACTTTTATCAATATCAATAAATAGTATGGAGAAAGTATTCCACATTATAAATCTCTAGGGGTTTATGGATCAAGATTTTACCTTTGAGTCTTTTTTTTTTTTTTTTTTATTTTGAANTTTTTTCATTTTGAAGTTTCTTTCCAAGGGTAGGTTGCATGCACCCAGAATCTGAAACCTCTGAGATTTTGTCAGCAGTCTCCTTGATTTATGTGTTCTCTTGCACTACACAAAGTGCACGAACATGGTGGAAAATGAGACATTGCTTCAATTCTTTCACATTGTCTTTGGTTTGATGCAGTGTGTGTTGACTGCAGCTCTTGCTGAGGTCTCTTTTGGCATGATGATTTTTGGCTGCGTGTTGGGGATGGCCAGTGGGCCGATAGGTTGGATTTGGATGGCAACTCAGTGGCCCCATGGCTCACAGCACTTTCCTCACCTGGAGCTGCATGGGAGGCTATGGTCCCTTGGCAAATGCTACTTCTTCTTGGGCTATGGCCATGTCCTAGGAAAGCCAGGCTTCTTCTGTTACCTTTGTTCAAGAGAGACTAGGCAAGGGGTTGGCTGGTGTGGATTCAGAGGGGCTGGGCTGTTGAATCCATGAAGTAGGAATTGTACTGGGCTGCTTTCCATCACATGGAGTAGCTGCAAACAGTCAGGATTCCAGCGTTTTGAAGACTTGTTTTACTGGGTGCTTCACTGTAGATTCCTGTTTTTGAGCTGTTGGAGGAAGATTGTTTTAGGGGAGGAATGGGGGATATTGATCCATGGTAGTACTGCTGTGCTGACCTGGTGATGTCCTGAGACAGAAATGATAGATGAGGGATGCTGTGTTATACTGCAGGACAAAGAACTGAGGGAAGGTTGTGCCCAGCTGGGTGTGGAAGGTAGTGACAGCATTTCAGCAAGCAATATGTGGATGTCTGTCCTTTGTCACTGAAGGGACATGAAGATTGTCTCAGGAGCAGGGTGTTGTCTGTTTGTCTTTGCTCCAGTGATCATTACAAATTGCAGTGAGAAGGCTTTCTCAGGGCTGTTGAACCCTTAAATGATGCTGAGCAGTATAACATACAGAGGGTAATTGGGTCTGCAGACACTAGTGCAGGTACAGCCAGTTGATGTTTACCAGCATATTCTGACTAGTTCCAGTTGGATATGTCAAAGGTGGTTTTTTTTCCTCTTTTTTTTTTCTGTTTTGTTTTTCTTTTTTCTGGTGTCCTGTAACATCACCATGTTAGCTGGATTATCCCTCACGTCAGAGGTGGTTCACTGCATATTTGACAGTAATATGCCAGTCTAGGTCCAGAAGAAAGTGCCTCTGTGCCTAGACAAGTTTGCCATATAAAAGTAAATAACTTGTTTCTTTATATCCTTTTTCTATTTTAGGTAAAATTAGAATAACTTAGTAAAAAAAGTAAATTCCTACTCTTATTTTCAGTCTTATTCTCTGCTTATTTAATTGTACCCTGTATCTTAACATTCATGTTATAAGTGACATGATCTGTGAGTGTCTTTTCACCGTAGATGACAGCTGAAGACTGTAATGCTTCTGGTCTTCAGAAGATGAGCTAGTCAAGGGGAAAAAATGTACAGTGTGGTCCTTGGGTAGAAGGAAAGGATTCCAGAGTAGCATGGAAGTGCATGCCTCCTGGAAGAGGATAAATTGCCTCTTCAATCAGCCTGCTTCGATTGAGATTGGAGCAGTGATGTGGGGATGGTTTGGTCTTCTGAGTTGCGTGGTATTGTGTCTCTCTGACACCACTTGGAAAGGTCCACTTTCTATGGAAGTAGATGTGACTGACAGACTACCTCAGCAGGTGTCATCTGGAAATGATGGTTTCCTTTCCATAAACATCTGATTAGTGCCATTTTTCAGCTGATGTTTGATTAGGGTTTCTAATGTTTATCTGTTCTTCTGCCCCATGCTATTAAAAGCCGTAGGCAGAGATGAATCACCAAGAAAACTGGGAGCCCATTTAGTTGGAAGTGTGACAAGCTGAAAGAGCTGTTATTCTGCATGAATGTTTTACACAACATTGTACAAATCATTTGATTGTTTCCTACCCATTTTAAAATATTTACTTCCACAAATCATGTTAAACAATGTGACAACGATGTAGTGTGTAAATAGTATCAATATGCTAATAAAAAAAATCATAATACCTTGCTTATGTCTTTGAAGAAGAAAGCTCTGCAGTTTTCCCTAGTTTAGTAGGAGTTGTCTCTTGCTTAGTGGGATCTTCAAATTTTAGTTACAGAGTATTTTCAAGTGGAGATGTCTATTTGAGGTCTGCAATGCAACAAGCACTGACAAGTAATGGCCATGTTTTTGCTATATAAACAGCCGAATTCAAGGGTTTTGTAAGGAATAACTTAGATTTAGCAATGTCAGACCAGTTAATGTCTTACCATGTTTACTTCTCCACCTACTGTGTGAATGGTCTACTTCATGTATATAGCATCATTCCAACAGATGAAATAATTGGGACTTTTGTCAGATGTTTCTTCCATGTTTTGATTGCACTGCATCATGATGTAGCCTCACTCAAACCCCCCAAACTCATCTCAGAATTCCAAAATAAGTATTTTTCATTGGCTATGCTCTTATCCAATTTCATATGAGTCTTAAGGAAATTGTATCAGACCTCCTTTCTGGAAAGGATGATGCCCTTGAGGCATCCTCTTCTTGAGAAAATAAAGATCTTGCAACTTGAGATACTGGCATTCTCAAAGCAAATTTCCATACACCTGCCAGTGTCAGAGCATACATAGCAGAGCCCATGCAACTTTGATGCTTTCCTTTAAAAAAATATCCTTGTTAATATAAATAAGCTAACAACCTGGCATTCTGTATATACTTTGAGATACGGTATAAAATGCCAGGCTCAGTCACCTGTTTGAGTAGAGAAATTTTCCATCTGTATTTCAACAGGAATTTGAGTTCCCAACCCTTCGGGTTTTTTGTTGTTTGGAGGGGGTGGTGTGGTGTATGTGTGTTGGGTTTTTTATGTTACCTTGTGATAATCTTCTGTGAATTATAAACTTTGGTGGGCCTCAAATGAAGGAGAAGTAACAAAATGTCTGGCTCTGAGTGATAGTCCATGTGTACATTCACAGTGGAAATGTATGTTCCTAATCACTCTACACTAGATGACTTTTTATCTTTTGTGTAGCACTGGTTCAGCATGATACCTCATCTGTGTCCTGTCTTCTGTCCTACCTAAATGTGAACATCCTCCTTAATGGCTAAATAAGTGTTGTGGTTTCAGACAAATTTACTGAAACCAGATCGACAGATGGCCCTTCCTTCCCCCAAAAAGAAAGGGGAGGAAGAGGTAAGAGAGATTTAGGAGTTTAGAATGAACTAAACTACTTTAATGAAGTGTTAATACTAAAAGTAAGGTAAGAAGAAAATAATGAGATAGATACAGTATATCCAAAACCATATCAAGTTCCCAGGATGATGATCACATCACCAGCAGGCATCTGGAAAAGTCTCAGACTGGACTCTGTGATTGTGACAGGAACTGGATTCCAGATCTGGAGTCAGGAACGCTCAGATCAGGGTCAAAGGCAGATGAACAGGCGGTGTCCTTCTTGGACTTCGGCCATCAAAGAAAGAGAATTGACCCTTTGATCCCTCAGCTTTTATACTGAGCATGATGCAGATGGGATGGAATACCCCTGTTGGTCAGTTTTGAGTCACCTGTCCTGTCCGTTCCTCTGTACAGGTGTGACCCTTCTACGCTTTTTTGCTTCTGGCCCTCTGATGGAGCAAATCACGAAATTACCTGACCTTGGTTGTTCTAGCAATAAGTATAAGCAAGGACCTCTCTGCATGCCATTCCTTGGTGTAATCAGGTCTTATCACTGGGAGAGTGAACAGTTTTCTGAACAATGTACTGTTACTTTCAGAGTTTAGTTAGTTAGAAGAGGCCCAGCTAAAAAGGTAAAGTTGTAAAACAGAAAATTGGTTTGTTTTACCTCAAACCAGGACAATAAGGTAGACTGCTTGCACTGTTTCTTCATTTTCACTCAACCACTTGCTCAAGTGGCTTGCTGCTGATAGTTTTTAAGCTTCATGCAAAACATTGTTCCCTATTTGTCATCTAGACTAGCCTATGCAGCTCCTTAGTGATCTTTCAAAAAAACTTAGTCCTCGTCTAGATGAGAACCAAATCCCATTTCCTGATGAGTGTGGGAAGTGGTTTTGTCATCTCAGAGAGGAACTTGTTCTTAATACCTGCTCCAGCTGTTCTTCCTAAATGTAGAAGGGAAAATATTAGGACCACTGCTGTTTGTGAAACTTGTTATTTAAAAAGCCTATGAAGGCCTCAGATTAAAAGTGGGAGGGGAAACCCAATATTTCTCATGCCTAAGTGCTGTGTTACTAGAGTCTTGTACAAAAGTGTGGACAGATAGAAAACTTGCATTGGAGAAGAGCTTTGATTTGACTGTGATCCATTAATGCACGTGTGCCCCAAGAGCCTGTGCCTGTCTAGGTCAGCACTACCCACGTTTCAGGCCCATCTGCAGAATGGAATCACTTTGGCCAATGTCCTCTGAAGAGATTCCTTGTCACATAACATCTTTCTCCCTTGCCTCCTCCATTTGCAGCTGAGCAAAGTAGAGGCATACTTCATCTGCAAACCTGATGATGCTTTCTGAGTCTGCCCTCAAATCTGAAACTGTCTTTGGGAGTTAGGTTGACACTCAGTTCCTGGAACAGGAAGCAGTTGTCTTCAGCCTTCGACTGTCCCACTCTCAGTTACGTGTTGCTTGTGGCAGCTATGTCTTCATAGAAGGCGCCTTTTTTTAAAGTGCAGCATTCAGTTTAACAAAATAGCCCAGTGTATTGGCCACCCTTCTCATCAGACACCTGTACTGGCAGTGAAGTGTATTCCACAACTACATAACTAGTTGCTTTTGCTGATATTTAAATGGACTTCATTCACAGTAAGTTTCCTTCTTTTGCCAAGGCCTCCTTTGAACCTCACAGTTTGCAGGGTTCCAAAGGATCCTGTAGCACAGTGGCACCCAGAAGTCTGTCTGTACCTGACCAAGCAGTATGCTTTTTTGGAAACCCGAAAGTCATGGCAGTACTTGGTGACAGAGATCTGCAGTTTTTGTTTGTGGGAGAGACTTAGGCTTTCTATGAGGCAGCTGACTGCTTCTTCGAGTGTGGCTGGTTGGAAATGCCCTCAATATGAGTTTGCTGATGTTCTGTGCATTTCAGAAAGAACTCTGGTTGCTGGCATGTGATGTCTCTCTTTCTTTACATTGCGTTGTCTCTGGTTATGTTCTGGTAGCTTCCTTCTTTCCCTTTGATTTTCTGCATGAAAGGATCTGGAGTCAGTGGAAAGTGTTCCATCTCTGCTTCTTGTACCTGCAAAAGCTGAAAGTGTGTCACTGGGCGGGTAACACTTGCAACAGCTCCTCGTCTCAGATACTTGAAGCTTACAAGTGGCATGAAGAATAACAGACACGAATCCCTAGCTCTTCTTTCTCTGTTTTTGCAGACTGACATTTTCTGTTCTTAAGGACACTGTTATAGTATATGTTGAATATTTTGGTAGCACCAAGATATATGACAAAGAGTTCTTACTTGAATAGTTTATTTAGTTTTTCATAGCTGACGGGTATGGAGCTTTCAATAATGTTGAGATTCAAATTGCTCATTGTTAACATTTTTTGTCTTGGCACAAAATTATCATCTATTGTCTCACTGATTTCAAAAGACAATGTTATCTTTAATCTAAAATAACTCCAGTTATTCTTAATGTCATCACAGGTAAAATGTTCCAGTCTCCAGATATCACTCTTATTGTAGAGTTCATATTTATGTTTTACAAGGAGAAACCTATTGATTGGCTCCTGGACCATATCCTCTGGGTGAAAGTGTGTAACCCTGAGAAAGATGCTGTAAGTTTACTCTTATTATAAAGCTTCTGAAATGTTTTTATGATGGTGGTGAGCTGGATGCTAGTGTATTGTGTCTTATAGTTACTGCATGTCCTGAAAGAGTCTTTTTTCCTACCAAGATTTTAATCTCAAAAAGGGCTTCAGGGATTGTTCTTAGAGGCTTTGCATCTGTTATTGTTTAAGGTTTTGGAGACAGATGCAATAAGATCAAAAGCAAAAGTCTAGTTAGTTTTTGTGTGTAGCAATCTTAAGTAGAGAAGGTTCCGAATGGGGAATAAACTTTGGATTTTGGTCCTTCATTGCTCAATTAGAACTCTTGCTGAAAGACTGAATAAACAGGTTCTGTGCAAGAACCTTGAACAGTATTATATTTGCACAGCAGTCTTGGTAGATATCTGGAATGAAAACAAGAACAACTGGATAAATAGGTCTGAGTTCTTGTTGAGTCTTTTTGGTCTGTGTAACATCACATTCTTGAGTAAAATCTCAGCAACTTTGTGTTGGTTTTACTAATGCAATTTTACTTGTTTTTTTTAACCTCCCTCCTTCTCCCACCCCTATTTCAGAAACATTGTGATCGACAGAAATCTAACCTACGGATACGCTTCAGGCCTTCTCTTTTCCAGCATGTTGGCCTCCACTCCTCTCTAGCAGGGAAGATCCAGAAACTCACAGTTAGTAGCTAAAATTTTCCTTTTCTTTGCATAGCAGGATGATTAAATATAAAACTTTGTATCCTTTGAGAAAACAGGCATTTTCTTGTTGCCTGACATTTTCAAGTGTGTTCTATATTACTGTAATTGGAATGAAATCTGATTTAAACTGGTTACTATCAAGTGTAAGAAGTGCTTATCTCAGCCTATTTTTGAGGAATTTTGCTTGGGGATATTTTTTCTAATTTTTTAACCTTAATAGTATGTTCATCTTAATAATCAGTACAAGTTCTGATATACCCAAAAATGAGTAATGCATTCATTTTCCACTTTGTGCAAGTGTTTATTTTAAGTGTAACGAGTTGGGAGAAGAACATAATAAAACTGATTATCTGACCAGCATGATGTTTGTTTTTCTTTCAATTAGGATAAAGACTTCCTGAAACCATTACTGCATAAAATCCACGTGAATCCACCTGCAGAGGTTTCGACGTCTTTAAAAGTCTACCAGGGTCATACACTAGAAAAAACCTACGTAGGGGAAGATTTTTTCTGGGCTGTCACACCAGTTGCTGGGGATTATATTCTATTTAAATTTGACAAGCCAGTCAACGTAGAAAGGTTAGTAATTATTTGCTTTTGGTCTCATAACTAAAGCTGTTTGTTTGCCAAGAATGCACAAAGAATTTGGGACTGTCATTGTAACCTAAAGTGCAATGACATAAGGTCTTTGGAATTCAGCTAAAACTGTGATCATTGTTGGCTCCCCTCTAATTCTTTTACTACTGTAATTTTTGTCTTGCTCTTTTATATATATATATATATTGCAGAGCCTTTTTGATAAATGCAATTCAAACCCAGTGCTTCTCTGGCAGTTCATAAGAGAATTTAAAAGAAGCCAGTTTGATTCTATTTGTATTTGGTTGGTCTGCTTCTAATTACAGAGCAATTGTACAGCATGGTATGTGGTACAGTATGTTGTGCCCTGCAGCCTCAGTCCCTTGATTGTCCAGTTCAGAAATCTTGCTGGAGCGTATCACGATGTCCCCAGACCTGAAAGCTGGGAACTCTGAAGGGTAACGTTTTTCAAATGTAGCTTTAGGGCTTGAAAAAAGTCACCATGCTAAGAACCCAAGATGACCTATTTTAAAAAACTAAAATGTAACAAAAAAAAAAAAGAGGGCACGGGATGCCCTTGAAATACAAATATCTGTGATTTGTTAGACTAAAGGTGACTTCTTTTTAGCTATTAGTCAGATTAAATAAGGATAGATTTTTGCGCTTTAGATGTAGTCATCCATTAGTTTTATTGAGATTCATTTGGTGCTTTGCTTTTTACTGTCTTGCCAACATAGTAGTCCAGAGCTTATAAAAGAATTAATTTATTTAGTGTTTAAGTGTTGCTATATTAGTGGATTCTTTTTCTCCTTTCTTCACATACCTTATGTGTTCTTTTGAGACGAGTACCTATAGTCTGATAGAGCAAAGTCTCTTTGGATCAATTTGACGGGATGTTTTTCTTGTGAAACGACCTTTTTTGCAGTCCAGAACTGATTCCAATTAGTCAACTTCTGTAAATAACCTCGGTGGATAATTAAAGGCTAAATCTTCACCTTAACATAGTGCGACAGCGGGGATCAGTAGTTCCCTTGTTACTGTGCTGTTCCAAACTAGTCTGACCTATGAAACTCAAGTTTGTCATTTGAGATGTCAAATTACTCTTTCAGTTGATTGCTATGCTCTAAAAGGCTTTCCTAGTTCGCTTTCCAAGATGCATGTGTTGAGGAACATAACTGCTGTACCTCCTTGGATTAAAGGCACAATCTTTTTTTATCCTGTGCCAAGAGTTTAAGAAACTGCATATTACTGCAGATGTATGAATTAATGTTTTTTGGTCAAATTTTCCTCTTCAAAGGAAGTAAGCGTTTCCCAATTTGTATGCTTGGAGTTTTGATGATTTTTTTAAAAAAAGAATTATATGTGTTTACATTATGAATAGGGTAACTGTAAGCAGCAAACGTAGATCTTGGGTGGACTAGGATGAGTCAAATGCACAATGGCAGTTTTGGAAAGCATTGCTAACAAGTGTCATAGGTCAGCATGATTATTTAAAAAATGGCATGCACAGGTCTGAAGAAAATATTTTTTGATATGTATTACCTTAATGGGGAGGGAGTAAGTATTAATAGAAGTAAGTACTAAAAGAAGATGATGTTCACTATTGTGCACTGGGAAACTAGTGCACAAACTACCTTAGCTAGGCCTAAGGTAGGTCTACCTGCTGTGCTTAGGACAGTGCCAGGAGTAGAGTACGATAGGAACGTAAGAATTTTTCATTCTTGTTATTTCTATTTATTGAAGAACTGCATTTTAGTTTTGGAAGAAAGGGGACATCTTGTATTCTGTTGCTTCCCCAAAGAAGTCCACCAGTTAGAATGATGCTACCTGTTCAGAGTTTAACATTGCTTGAGTTACCATTATAAGCCATTTCCAAGTTTATTATGGTTTTAATTTCTATAGCCACAGTGTTGTCCAAAATGCTGTATTTTACCTTTCTGAAGTCAGCGACTGATTAGGGCTATGGATGTTGTAATCTGAAATTGTTGGGGACTTGTTTTTGTTTGTCCACTTCATTTCAGCAGTGGCAGATTTTGGTAGGTGAAGGGCAAATGAAGCAATGATGTTTCCTGATACTTCAGGGATGCTTGCTGAAGCAGTTAAAAATAAGTGTGACTTGCTGGTTGAAACACAGAAAAGGGAAAATGGACTTGGTGCATAAGCACAACTTACCTGCTTGGGGATATATATCTGGTTGCAGAAATACAGTTTTGAAAGCCATGTTGAGTTTGTGAAAGGATGTGGTCAACAGCTTTTTCCTTTTTGTGTTGGTTTGTTTTTTTTTTTTCTTAAGTAATAGAAAAGCTGTTTGAATTTACAGAAGATTTTATCTGCCAACTCAGTTTGAGATATAGCTGCTTAATAACTCCGATAATAAAATCTTGATAAACAAGTTTTTTAATGGAAATACCGTCTGCAGCTCTGAATGAATGGCAGGTCTGTTGCACTGTGACAGAGCACTGACTTGTTCCTGTAGTTTATTTTTCCATGCCAAACATCTTGCTGAACTGAATTTAAATTTTCTGTCAAGTATGGCAGTTCGGTAATTAGCTTTCATTAAGCCTTTAAATACTTCATTTTTGAGTTCTGAGAATATTGTCAGGGATAACACTAGCAAGGATCTCTTAAGAGTTTCAAGTGACAACTGAGCCTGCTTTGCTGAGCTATTTGTGGCTATTTTGTGCAAGACGTGGTTGCCAGATCCCTGCTGAATACTGAACAGTCAAATAGATGGTGCTTGTTCTAAACCACACCTGGAGAACAGAAATGTGCAAATTGAAATTGTCCAGTGCTCATTTTAGTAACAGCTCTTGTACTGAACCTTTTTAGTTTTTTTTTCCCAAGCAGATCATCTCCAGCCACAACACTGAAATCCCTTAATAGGAAGCTAGGATTTTGCAATGAGAAGATACGTACCTCTCTTTCAGTAGCGTATCCTTGAGAAAGAAAATAGATCCACTGACTTTCATCTTAAAAAGAGATTGCACAGCAGTGTTGAAGGTGGGGTTTGGTTTTGAGTGGTTTTCTTGGTTTTTTTTAAGTTAATGGATGGACTGTTTTCTAATGCGCAAAACAGCCTACTTTGTAAAAATAAGAAAAACTGAATTTTTGTTCCCTTAGGATGTTATATAATTATTGAAATCGACTTTGCTCTTTTGATATGTATGCTCTTGTTCCAAGCATATGTTTAATTATTAAAACAGACAGTTATATTAAAGAGTTTCTTTATGAACCATGCATTATTGCTTCTTTAATGCTAGTACTGAATGTAAATTCATTTTCCTCACTACACCTAACAGGTTCTAAATAATTCTTTACTAGTTATTCTTTTTTTTTTTTTTTCAGAGATGTCAATGAGGAATTGACAGCTCATTTGTGAAGAGGTTTTGGGTTTTTTTTTTGTATGTAGGAAGCTCTGAAGTATTGGTAGATGAGTAGTGAATCTTGAACAGAAGTAATAAACTTTAAATGTGATCCTTGTTTAAAAAAACCAACAAAAAACAAAAACCTGACAAAATGTGTCCCAGAAAGATGTTCCATTGCAGCACTTAAATGATTCTGGTGTCTGTCATCCTCACAGCCCATCTCTTTTTTGACTGCCTCGGTTTCAGAGTCTTCCCTATAGATGTGACTGACACAAATCAGATACTGCTTTTAAATAACATGTGCACTGATTACACCAAGGAAGCCCTTGGAAACATATAAGCTGTAGCTGTTTTAATTAGATTATGTTTAGGCTGGTTAGCTTTTCTGCAGTGGGAATTTAGAATGGATATTTATTAAAAGGCCTTCAGGTTTCTTTCACTATAAATTGCTTTTAAATGCTGATCTTTCTTAAAAAAACCCAAAACCAACAACAAACAAAACAGTTGCAGGAAAATACGAGGATGTATTTTACACTGTGGAAAAGAAAAAAAACCCACAAAAAACTAAACCCTACCCCAGCCTCACCATTATATATATATATACACACCTAAATTTGCTTTATTCTTTTAAAATATGAGGTTCATCCTTTCTTTTATGTAACTGCCTTGTAGTGTTACTTTGAATATTTTCAAAAGGGTTAACAGACTTTGGGTTTTAGGGATGTACTTGGGTTTTATTTCCTTGAGATTTTTTTTTCCACTTCAAGCATTGCTTTAAACTCTATAGTTGCCCAATAGTTGTGCTCTTTTAGCAGTTACTGGGTATTCATCCTAATGTGATATTGATTATTAATAAAGTGATTTTATGAGGTGGAACTTGCTGCCTGGAATTTCACCTTTAAACTGAAATCTTAATACTTTGACAAACCAGCTTGTTCATTACATTTCCAACTTTGTATTGACATAGGTACTGTATGTGCAGAATTTGAGACTACTAATCTAATTTTTTGTATTTTTGACCCTGGAATCCTAGGGAACACATGATGTTAACCTCACATACATTTTTCTATGGCATCTTCTTACAACATAGAATTCCCACTCATGCACAAAATGGATATTTGATGATTTAAGCTAGCAAAATTAATGTACTGAGTGTGGAGAGTATCTTGTTGGGCTCCTGGTAACTAAGCACATATATTACTTTTTCTGCTTTGAAATTATTGTGTCAGTGCTGAAAAATATCTGCATGAAGTGACAGTTGCTTGCATGTTACTACTGACATTTCATTGTAAAGGAAAGTAAACACAGCTTTTAAAACGGGTTCTCTGGCCGCAAAAGCTTAGGGAAGGAATTTAATATTTTTAAGTGCAACAAAGTTACAAAGAAAGTTACAGTAGTTGGTCATGTATTTATATAAAATGTAGTTAATTATCCATCCTATGGGGTGCAAGTCCTTGTGGCTAAAGATATGCAAAATCAAATACATTACAAAGGGAACAAAAGGGCTTCCTAACAGTTTTCCAAAACTAGGAGTGAAGTGGGATTTTCTCATAATTTGCTTTTGTGGCAACAACCACTTAAAACATAGGGAACTGCAAAATGGTTTGGGTTTTAGATTAGTACAACAGTAACTTGACTCATGTTGTCTTTGTTCATAATGACTGTTCAGTGTAGAAACTCAGCAATGCATTCAATCTTTCTTGGGCAATTTTAGCTGAAGACCCACATATGTGCACACATACATAGTGCATGATTTAGAAATAATCTTTGTTCTGATTCTAAAGATATAGGTTATTAAAGTTTAAAAAGTCTTCATTTTATTAAGCTTTAACAGTGGTCTGAGTTAACAGGAAATATTTTAAAGTCTCTTAATTTATTGTTTTAAATGTTTTGGTGTTTGTATATTTCAGGTGGGATCATATTTTTACTGTATATAAAAAAGAGACTTTGGGACTTCGGTTTCTGTTTACAGAAGCTTCTGTACTAATGAGTAGAACATCCTCAAATGGATGCACTGACAGCAGGGATTTGGCAGGCAGGCTTCCAGCTACTGATGCTTCGGGCATGGAACTCTGCCTGTAACAATGAGGCAAGAACTTCACATGAAAAAGGGAAAAACCCCAAAATATGGATGGGAGACAGAAGAAAAGAGCTGCCTGAGCCAAGGACATGCTGCTTCCTCCTTAATGGCACTAATATTCAGGATTTGTGTATTTGGCAGCGTTCCGCGGTTTACAGTTCTTAGTCAGAAATCTTAGAGGCGTAATGCTGTTGCCTAAATATTAGGTGTCTAATGCCGCTTGAGATACCCTAAAATACTTCACTTGAATTTGGGCTTGAGTCTCTGAGATGTCATAATGGCAGACTGTGACGAGGACCCATACCCAAGTGCATCTCAGATGGTTGCAAATGCTTATGATTAAGAAAACCAAATGGAGTTATAATCTGTGCTTCTGGAGAGTGAAGCTGGGGGAAAAAAATGTTTATGTGCGTGCACACACACACACATTAAAACAGAACAATCCTCAAAGTCTTTCTACATTTCACTGGATTAAAAACTCAGCAGAAGTAGCCTTGCTCAAGAACATAAGGGCCTTTAAACTAGTATCGATATGGTGGAAAAATGAGTAAATTCCTTAGAGAAGAGCAGGGATTTCAGGACATGGGGCAGCCCCTCCCTTAAAAACCAGCCAAACAGACAATAAACACATCCCTTGCACCCCTACCCCCCAAAAAAAAACCCCAACTATCTCCAAACAAAAACCTAAAAATAGTTAAGTTAATACCAGTCTCTTTTGTTTTATTCCAGTTGATGGGTGAATACTCCAGAGAGCACAGTGCAGGTTTAGAAAGCTGATCTCATAGTCCTCACTATGAAACGGAAAGCAAGAGCAGACCTGGCAATATTTTCTTACCCAGCTAAATGTTTTCTGTACATATTACACAGTTGAAGAAAGTTAGGAAATGGTATGGGTAACCTTATCAAAAGATCTAGACTGACTTTTAAAATGGTCTGAGAAAATGAATTCTTAGTTGCATGTTGGATAAAAATGACTCGGACCACTCCCCAAAATTCCTCTATCACCTTTCCAGTCAGGCTACTTTGTGGTCCTTTGACAAACATGAGGAAGTTCTCCCCTTTGGGTGTGCTTGTTTGGCACTTCTGTAAAAATGGGGAATTTGTCACTTGCAGCTCTGAGGCATGCAGCCCAGTTTATACATGGGCTAGTTTTGGCAGAGAAAATGAAATCTTACCAGGCATAGAAGTTAATGGGGTAAATGTTCCTCTTTCTTGGTGTGTGTTTGGTCGTTTATTGTGTGTGGGTTTTCTTGTTTTTTTTTTCTCCCGCCCCCCCCCAAATCAGGAACTATAACAAGATAGAAAATCTCCCATTAGAGATCACTTACCTACTGTGAGAACTTGGTGGGTGTATATATAGAGACTTGAGGAATTAAGCTTTTTTTTGAAGTGTAAACAATTTTGGCAAAGGAGTGGGTAAGAGG
This sequence comes from Thinocorus orbignyianus, assembly GCA_013400375.1. NCBI lineage: Eukaryota > Metazoa > Chordata > Aves > Ciconiiformes > Thinocoridae > Thinocorus > Thinocorus orbignyianus. The sequence goes on from VXBW01007406.1 coordinate 862,337, forward strand.
CATAAAGGATGGGAGAAGAAATTGAGCTTGAGAGAGGGAAAAGAAATTATTCATCTTCTTGTGTTTTGCACAAGGAAATGATGTATGGTTAATGCTGGTTTCCAGTGACAGAAAAATAACATTTCCTAGTAAGGCTTCTGGGAAAATGACAGAGAAGGAGGTAGATTAGATTTCTTTTATCACATTTGCATCCAGTGATCAAAAATACTGAGTAGAATTGGTGAATAATGGCTCTTACAGTGGATGACGGCATCTGCAGAGAGCCAAGAATTTGCTGACTGAACGTTGCTTTTATAGAAATCCATGTTGTGCAGAATTAAAAATTGTTATGCTGCATGTTGCTATGGTTAATTTGCTCAAACGTGGAAGGAAACGTTTCCTCTCTGCCTCCCTACCTCTTTTCCTTTTCTGAAAAAGGAAGGAATATACTAAAATATAACAGATTGCTAAAATGAGACCGAAGGAGAAGACGTAGAGAAAAGGATTTGATTCCTGTTGTTTACAGCACACAAAAGCCAACGTTCATAGATAAATGCTTAGAATATTTGTCTTTAGCATCAAGTGAGATAAGTCTTTTGTTTCCTCCACAACAAAACCCGAATACATCGATAGTGAATGTGAATTGTGCTTTTAAAAGAATTTTTGTGCATTATTTCCTTTTATGAGGCTGCCATAATTTACTGATTAAGTTTTGTGTTCTGTTCTAATTTTTAATTGCTTAACAAAACAGAAAATGCATGGAATAACACTTTGTATATATTGAAAAAATTATTGGCATGTTTATTTAAATAAAAGGCCAGGCTGGATGGGGCTTTGAGCAACCTGCTCTAGTGGGAGGTGTCCCTGCCCATGGCAGGGGGGTTGGAACTTGATGATCTCTAAGGTCCCTTCCAACTCTAACCATTCTATGAAAATACTAAGGACAGAGATATTTTTTTACTGCCTAAAATAAAACAAGCTAGGGAATAGAATAACACTTTTCTGAACCTAACTGTGCTTTATAGGGAAAAGTGTACAGAAATGTTCCCTTCTTAAGCAAAAGAGGAGGAGAGTAAAGTAGTGTGTGTAGTTGAGGTTTGTTTTTTTTTTTTAAATAAAGATAGATCAATGCTGCAAGATGGAAAATTGTAGCTATTCAGAGTATTAAAGCTAACAGCACAGATTAGTAATATTGACGTTATTTTATGCACATCTTTTGGGGGGTGTTACAAAAGATGAAAATCTTTCCAGATGCTCTCTGCTAGGGTAGCTCTGAACCTGAGCGTAGGCTTCTGACATACCGTAACAGTTGGCTGCGCTGGCAAACCAAGGATATCTTCCTTCGGCATATTCATGATAGTCATGATTCTGCCTTCCCCTCCCTTTGTGTGTTAGGCTGGGTATGAATATTTGTCTCAGCTTATTGGTTTATACGTGTTTTCTTGCCCCTCTAGTTTGACTTGGTTTTATAGGTGATACTTGGCTCCACAGGAAGAATTCAAACCCTCAATTTGAGTAGATATTCAAGTCACTGAAAGTGACAACGGAAGTTTCCTTTGCAGCTTTGACTTTGCTCCATTTTGTGGGTTGGTTGTTTTTTAAACCTTCAATGCTCTTTAAATGTTATTACGTAATTCCTCTCATACTAGATTGAGGGGTGGATTAGAACGTATGAACTAACTTGCATACATGTAGTAACTTCTAGCATGGGGGAAGGTTGTCTCTGGTTTTGAATACCTACAGTAACCAGTTATTATCTTTGACCTGTGCCTATTTAAAAGGATACTGACAGAGAAAAAGATTCTCCAAAGTTCAGTCACATTAGTATTTAATTTACCAGTTGTAAGGTAGAGTTACTTCTCTCTTGATGACTTCCATCAAGAATGTCCGAATGTGTCCATGTCTGTGTTTTGCAATAAAGCTGTGAAGTAATATGCCATAAGATAATGTTGGGGGGTATTGAACTTTAGGTGAATTTTGCGTTTGTTTGGGGTTACTGTATTTAAAGGGCTATGACTTTCAGAATTTTAGTTGGAAAGAATGGCTCAGAAGGTGTTATGTTTAAGCAGCAGGTAGGCAAAAATATCTTAGTTATTCCATCCTAAGGAAAACATCAGTTATGTAGGAGGAAAAAAAGAGGGAGGAAAAAAGAAGATGAGTATATTTTTAGTGTTTACATGGACTGTTACCTGTAAATGCCAGGACAGGTGTCAGACTAACTGGACTGAAAGCACAGCTACTGGTCTGTCTTTCAGTCCCTGTATCCAGAAAAATCTTTCATAGTCTGAAAACCTTGAAAACTTGTAGTGTATCAATATGTCAGGGAGCCAAGTTTTACAAAAGAACAGCTAATGACACTTCTTTTAGGACCTGTAGAATATCTATTTGTTTGTAAATTAAATTTTATTTTGAATATTTTTTTTAATTTGTAAATCTTATTTCTAAGCGGAAGATTGATTGTAGATGTGAAGTCTGTGTGTATATTCATACTTCTATTTTCCATCTGTGTAACTCTTTTTAAGTAGGTGTTATCTGTCAAGTGTTCAAGCAAGGCTCAGAAATAAAAATAACCCCTTCTCAACATACTTTTCAATAAGGTGTAAGGTGCATGTTAAATATGTGTGTGCACATGGGTAGACAGTTATAGGAAAAACACTAAAAAGGCAGGTTTGATTACATAGGAATCTGGAAATCAGATTTGATCAATTACCTCCCAAAATTGTTTTGGCGTGGTGCCAACTTTTGAGTAGCTCTCCTAATGTAATGGGCTGGTACCTGCTGGGAGGAGGAAACCACAATTCAGTTTCCGAAGTTGATTGCACAGTAGGAGAAATGGTTGGCTACGCTTGTAGGAGTGCAGGGTTGTTTTAAAAATAAACAAAACCCAAATAAATGCCACCAGACCCCCCCCTCAAAAAAAAAAAAACCAACACCCCTCGTTCTCTTCTCTTCCCTTCCCCCCTCTCAAAAATACCCCAAAACCCCACAAAAAACACCCAAACATCCCAAACCCATGATCGTTCATTGAGAACACTGTGTTCGCAGGTCCCAAGGAGTTTCTGTGTGGCTTTTTAGGTGTGTCTTCTCAGAAATAAGAGCTAGAAAGTGCTGAGGAAAAGCACCGTGTCTGTGGTTTGGTTGGAGCGTTTGATGGCAGCGCCTTAGATGTGGGTGTTTGATCACTTGCATTTTAAAATAAGACTCCTTAGAATTTTCGGTGTTTTCAAGAGAAAGATTGCCAGAAATGATTAGGATATCTGACAGACTAAAGGATGGCAAGTTAGATCTTCTGTGTCAGAAGACAGCAGAATATACTGTTTGTCTTCTGGTCAGCTTTGCCAAGAGTTCTGTTTTGCTTATTATTCAAACGTTCAATAAAGGCATCTTCCTACAAAGGATAATTAAGTCTTTGGGCTTTTTGGATGTCTCTAATGTTTAGAAAAAGTCACAGGATTTTTCTTGGAAGAACTGTGGATGTTTTAGGTAGCTTGTGTGCTTTAGAATTAACTAACCTTTACATTGAACTATGGTGGGGAAAGTATTTTTCTTGAAGCACACACCGTGCTGAAGCTTACTGAATGGACATTTGTTTTGCAGTTCATTCCGTCCAGTTCTTCTGAAACTATGACTGCAATAGAAATCACTGTAGCTTTCTTGTATCAGAATGTATGGTTTTACTCCTTTTCCAAGCCTTGATAGAAGAAATGGGTTTTTTTTATATGAGTGTGTTCGTGATTTTGTGGTTTTTTTGTTTGGTTGGTTTTGGTTTTTTAATTATTTCTATCATTTTGGAATCACAGACATTTCTAAGTCAGGGTCAGAGAGCTCTGTTTTCTGTTACTTCTTGTCTTGTAGCTCTGGAGTATGGATTAATGGTAAGTTCCTAGCTGGCATCAGACATATCAGATAAAGACAAAATAGAATTTACATCTCCAATTATGTCTTAAGAAATTGCAAATTGAATTAATGTTTGTAATTTTAATCAAGTGATAATTTCTGAACTAATTTTGTCCCTGCCTGGTGATGTATTTAATGTCGAAGACTGTGCTTACTGTTAATTTCTCTGAGTTCCAATTCAAAAAAGGTTTGAAATGTGTTGATAGATTTTTATTTATTTATTTATTTTTACATATTCATTTAAACATATTAAAAGTAAAATAAGCTTGATGAAAGTGGCATCTGAGTAGGTGCAATATCTGGGTGGTTCTTGACAGTAATCTGAATGAAACTGTGGTCCACTAGAAAAAAATGGTAAGAAACGAACAATATTTCAAGCATTGGTACCACCTAGTGGTAGGAAATATTGTTACCTGCTTACATAATATATATTCAAAAGAAGATAAAATTTGTGTTCTAAAGAAAGGAGAAATATATTTTTTAAGATCTACACACGTGTTAGTACTGCAAAAGCTTTTGAGAGTGGGCAGCTAGAATTTGAACACTTGCACCTCAGCTTGATACGTACAGGGATGGTTTTGATACAGTTTTAAACATTTACTCTGTCTCATTTAAAAAAAAAATACATTAAGTGCATAACTCAATGAAGATAATGGACTCTATTCATGTGTAAGAAAAAAAGGACCTTTTCTGTACTTGTGCACACATTGAAAACATGAGAAAAAAAAAAAAGTCTTGGGAATAGATGTTTGAATTCAGGTAAAAAGCAGGGTGAGGATATGGGTTGGGATTTCCTGTCACAGTCGTTAATGAGGCTTTGGCATGAACCAGGGTGGAGAGCTGGTCTTGGGGAATAACTGACCTGGCGAAATGTTGGCTTGGATAAGTTGCCAAAACTAGTTCAGAATGAATCTGTGGAATTCATCCTGTGGGCACAAGGGCAGGGGTGGCACCTGGGTGGGGAGCTGAGGGAAGGCAGGGCTCCTGCTTCTGGAGGTGGTACACGTGCGTGCCAGGCGATGGTGATGAAAGTGTTGGTCACTTTGTATAATGCAACCTGTGAAGGTCAAATTAGGAAAAGAACCTTTCTAATCAAAGTATTGTCCAGCTACTCTTAAAAAACTCAAAACTTCAGCCCTTTTATTTAAGGTAGTACATGAAATGGTCTTTCGTTTCTTATCGCCAGCTGATGTAGATTCAGTATAAAAGCTGTGTATCATTCTGACATCTGTAATGTGACTTTTCATAGACTCATAGAATGGTCGGAGTTGGAAGTGACCTTCAAGATCATCGAGTTCCAACCCCCCTGCCATGGGCAGGGACACCTCCCACTAGACCAGGTTGCTCCAAGCCCCATCCAGCCTGGCCTTGAACACTTCCAGGGATGGGGCATCCACAACTTCTCGGGGCAGCCTGTTCCAGTGCCTCACCACCCTCACAGGAAAGAATTTCTTCCTAATATCTCATCTAAATCTCTCCTCTTCTAATTTAAAACTACTACCCCTTGTCCTGTCACTACACTTCGTGACAAAGAGTCCCTCCCCAGCTCTCCTGTAGGCTCCCTTCAGATACTGTAACATGTAAGACAGTAACTTAGCTAATTCTGACTGGTGTATGTAGACTCTTATTTTCCCCTTTTCATTTATAGGTACTTGTTTCACAGTGGCAATCCAGAGCATCCAGGAGACATACTTCTAAATACAACTGTGGAAGTTTTGCCTTTTCAGGTATGAATGTACGAATTTGTATGCTCTCCATTATGAGATAAAAGCAAAATCTAATTTTATTGACTTTTTTAAAAGGGTGAGAGATGCTTTCATACTTTTTTTCATTGCATCTATTGACAGAAAACTATTGTAACTATTCAGATGTTCATTCAGAGTGCAGTCTGCTACAAGTGGTGTTGGTGATTTGGAGGTGACTGAGCTCATTTGCTTCCAGTTCAGTGCTACTATTTAAAACAAAAAAAACCCAAACCAACCAATCTTCCATCTCCTGCATATTTTGGAAAATCAGTCTGCTTTTTCATTTAGTAAAAAAGTCTTGGTTCATGAATTGACACACATTCAAACCTTACTGGACATTGAAGTACCTGGACTTTTAAATCTAATGTCTTCCTTTTTACTGATTACTGATATTATTTTTAATTTTTATTCCCTGTAAATCAGTCTGAGTTTTATCTCAGGAAGGCACTGCGCTACCTTAAGTGTATTCTTGCTTGAAGACAGATGGTATGGGTTTTTTTTCTTCAACTAGATATGATAGGTAATAATTTATATCACAAACCTCTGTCAGAGTATTCCTACAACTTCAGGCAAGTTTATTTTATTTAGTATTATAATAGCAAAGTATTTCTACTCCTGTGCACCTGCTGTAGGTAGCTTGAAATCCATGCCTCAATTACCACATGACGAATCTCTTATTTTTTTCTTTCTTTTTTTTTTTTTTTTTAATTAAAAAAAAAAAAGTGGTTATGGAGGAGTTCAGTTCTCCATTCTTGCGGTCTGCTTTCCTGGGAGCAAGAAAAAATAGAAAATTTTGACCACTCTCACCCCTATGAAGAAGTCTGATTCTAATCATACAGCACAATATATTAGATAATATATTGTATTATTAGATTTATGGGTTTTCTTTCTCAAGACCTTTGGCAATACAGCCCTCACTTCATCTGCACCCTAGATGCCACAAGAATGCACAAGATAATGAGGAAAAATGTGCATCAGGCATCTCGTTTGGCTACACTTGGCTGTGAAATGTCCCTCAAACTGGAGCATTCCTTAAGGAATAACGCTAATGAGCTTCCGTTGCTATTGACACAATTTGTGGAAAGGTAAACAGGAAATTCTGCATCTGGGCAGAAAATCTCATCGATATGAGGACAGCATCTACAGAATGATAGTAGTGTCCTGAAGGAATGATTTCTCCAGCGTGGACTTTAGTAGAGCTGGAAGCCCCCTTGGATAGTCCAACCCTGATCCTCCCAAAGCCGAATTCAGAAAAACAAAATACAGCCCTTAGAAATCAGTGCCCTTATTAATTCTTAATTAACCATAGTGCCCCCAGACTGGATTTGTCTGGGACTCAAGCAACATACTCAAAAAAACCCAACCAAACAACCAAGCAAAAAACCCCAAACCACCCCAACCCCCCAAAAAACCCAACCAAACCCCCAAACTAAAAAGACCTATCACTTCTTCAGCAGCCTCCCCTAAAAGAAGGAATTAAAACCAAGATTGATTTAATCTCCTGTTTTGTCAAGCATTTTTAATTGGTTCTTAGGAAGCTCTTACAGTGGGGTCTTTTGGTATTGAATCATGTGAGTCTGGTCATAATTTTCCAGCTGTTTTTGAAGCTCTGGTCTGCAATCTCATTTTCCTGTGTTTATTAAGGAAACTTATTGATACCCATCCTTTTTTAATGGAGCAGTGATAATTGCAATGCTTTCCTCACTGGTGTGATTGGCTTTTCATCTCGCCCAAATTCTTACATCAAAGAGTAAGCCGTAAGTTTCACTTGTCCTGAAAGAAATCTCTGATTCAATCATAGGAAAAGGTGGCAAGATCCTGCCTTTGATTTTCTTCTACTGTGTGTGCCAGACGAATAAGTTCTGGATCACTGCTGCTGCTTTTTTTTGTGTGTGTTTTGGCTCATCTAAGGCTATAAATAACTACTCTAGACTGGCTCCTAATTATTTAGAAAAGTTGGATGTTGAATATATAACAAGAGTGTACACACATTTGTCTTTTCCTGGCACAGTCATATGTCAAAATAGATGATGTCATTTGTGCTTTGCTTTTCTAGAATGAAGAACTGGTATTAAGCAAAGAAACCAAAGACAAACGCTTAGAGGATGGTTACTTCAGGATAGGTATGTCACAGGGGAAAGGAATGTGTATTGGCACTATTGCAATAGTTATGACATTTTCATTAAAACCAAAGCAAACCCAAAACTGAGTTTCAGTCATTCATTTTTGGGTACGTGACCTTGTAAGATTTTAAGATCTAGATGATTGTAGAGGCATTTCCAGGTTGTATAATATCATCTCTTCTGCCCTGTGACTGCACGAGCGCCTCTTTGGGAGCTGTGTGCTTGGCCTGGCTTTGAACCCGCCCCGCAGACAATCAGGAGTCTTGTTGTGAGATAAGATTGGTGTCTCCGTAGCCAAGCGGCTGTCAGGAAAGTGCTGGGATACCTGTTGTCAGGGAGAAATGTCACTCGTGGATTGTACTTGGCTTGCTGGCCAGCGTAGGTTTGGTATTTCGGTTACAATGAAAGCAAGGGGTTTCTGTCTTAAAAGCATTGCAGCTGCTGTGTGAATGTTTGAAGTGTCAAGTCTAACTGGGCTGTTAAATTGGATCCTTAGTCATCCTAATACAATTGAAGATCCTTTAAATAGGAATATACTAAACAGAAATTATATCCCTTGTCCTTAATCCTCCTTGAAAACATGTCAGCCAGGGGCTCCATGCCGAGTTCCATGATATTAAGTGAAAACCTGTGCCAAAATCCTTTCCAGAGTTTGAGGTGCTCGTACCCTTAGACAGTTCGAAAGCTTCTATTCTTATGTGTAATCCTGTTCAGATCAGTGTGTTTCCATGATACACCCCATCTTGTTGCTGCAAAGCTGAATCTGATATCAAAAATCACTAGTGATAGGTTTCACCTGCGAATTGCCATACCACAGATACATTTTTCTGGACACAGATTTTGTATTTTAGGTTGTTGAACAGGAGTTAATTGAGAATCTGCTTTTGTTTCTTTTGCAGGGAAATTTGAAAATGGTGTAGCTGAAGGAACAGTTGACCCCAGCCTAAACCCTATTTCATCATTCCGTCTTTCAGTGATACAAAATTCAGCTGTTTGGGCAATTTTGAATGAGGTGAGAGGTGGTATAACCTTTTAAAAATAAACCCGTTAAATGTGAGATTTCTTCATTCTGTCGGCGTGTTGAAGCTCAAAATTTTGGCTAACGCAGAAAACTTACCTCTTACTGCTGAGAAAAGTGATAGCCTAAAACATGACAATTTATTTTTTTTATCATTCTCTATTTCAGATTCATATTAAAAAGCTTACAAACTGATCATGGAAATCGGCTCTAAAGGAAAAAGAAAGAATCCTTGAAAACGTTTCCTATGAATTCTGACATCCTTAGCAAGTCACGAATTGAAAATGCTGAGCATGCACCTTATTCCAAATTTTGTTCATTTTCACTCGAACTCTACCTCTTGTGAAATCTACTGTAGATGAGAAGATTGTATTTACCCCTTCTTATCTGATCCATCCAGAAACTGATGCTCCACACCGAGAACCTTCGTCTGAGGCCCAAGGTGTCCTCCACTTCAATGTGACTTCACCATCTCACGGTTCCAGACCCCTGCTACGCTTAACCTGTACTATTTTCATAGGATAGTAATAGAGAGAAGTTGTACATATTGTTACATTCCTTGAAGAAGAAGAAGAAAAATATAATTATTGTTAAATATGTTTTATGAAGGGGGTACTTTGGGAATTCCATTTATTTTCTATAACAAGAACCCTCTTTTATAGACTGTCAGGGATATATATTAGAAATGTTAGGGATATTTAATTTATTAAAATAATTTGAAAAGTACATATTTTTATGCGGTAAAATTTTAAATTGATATAGTTTTTTTTATGAATTCTCTAGTTTAAGTTATCTTTCTACATTTTTCTTTGGAGATGCAAACATAAATTAATACCATATTTCAAATATACTGCCATGTTTAAAGAGAAAACGTGATTAAGTTTCTAAATGATGTGGTTTTGTACACAGCATCTGAATGATGTTCAGAGGCATCTCAGAGTTCTGAAGAGCATTGTTCTTTGGGGCTATGAAATTCTACTATGTACAGTTTGTAGCCACATGAAAAGCATGCTGAAATGGCTTGTTTCATATTATGAACTAAATCTGCAGTGATTTTGGATTGAATCCATTGCATTTTAGAAGAATTTTTTCAATTCCAAACGGTTCTTTCTAAAAACCTTTGTAGACATTTCCTAGCCTGGACAAATTCATTTTCTGTCCTGAAAAGAATCATTCTCCAGCTTTGCTTTGGAGCGACAGAGGTTACCTTTTAGCGAGTGAATTAACAGTAATTAGATGCATTTGATCCACAGAGGTCTCCTTTTAAAGAGGTTGTTACTGCAGTGTTTATTTTAGATACATCACAATGAGAAGTTACTGTTTAGCTTTATTTTCTCCCATCATTCAAGACCAAGCTTTCAGTTGGACTTCTTTATTGATCAGTGTAGTAACTGGCACTAACTTTTCATTTGGCCTCAAGTCAGTACCCTGCCTTTTCCTTTCAGGTGAAACAACAGTGATCTTAAATGAGAGGAACTGGGTCAGGAGCAGAAAGTGCTTTGGATAAAATCCGGAGCAGGATCTTTGCAGTGCTAACGCTGCTGCTGCTGCTCTTAAGAATGCGTCTGCTTAGGTGTTTATGTGCAAGGACACGGGCATGGGAAGATGTAAGTTTTACCCAGTCAGAAATGGTCAGGATGAAGAGAGGCAGAAATTCCTCTCTTTAATAGAAACAAAGTGCCTGATTGACACTGGAGGGAGGCATCTACCCTGGCTTGGGGGTTCTCAGCTGCGCTATTAACTCACCTCCTGGAATGCACATCTCAAAAGCTGGCCCAATTTTCCCTGCAGAAAACCCTCCCTCTGTTATCCCTGGCGTGTTTGTGGCCAGGGCACAGATGTGCAAAATCTGTTGTGGGATCATAGAATCATAGAATGGTCAGAGTTGGAAGGGACCTTAAAGATCATCAAGTTCCAACCCCCCTGCCATGGGCAGGGACACCTCTCCCTAGAGCAGGGAGATCCCTGATCTACAGCAGGGACCTTGAATTCATACCTCCATCATGAAGGTTCAACTAATAGATTTGGCCTCTTTTTGTGACATATTTTGAAGGAGCAGGAGCCTAAACCTGGCTGCTCAGTACTGCAGGCCACCACCACTGGGATGCAGAGCCAGCCTGTCTTCTGCTGCCTTGGAAAATGGTGCCGTAGCTTTGACAGTTCAGCAATATTCAAGTTTAGGAGCTTAACTGCTAAGTTAAGCAAGCCCAGCCTATCGTGGTGCCACAGCCCTGTGCATTACATGTATAAATGCCATCCAGTTACTGCCATGCAACGGCTTTGAATCACACATGAGCTGGCAAAGGTCTGAGGAAGTGTTTAGGTTTTCTTCTCAGCTGTGCCTGTGAATGAATGATGCAAGTAATTTGAACCGTAGCTATTTATTAAAGTTCAGATTGCAGAAATATGTCAGATACTGCAGATTTTTAGTATAAGTAGTTTTGCTGACAGCGGCTTTCATCTTTTCCTGTCAGTTCAAAAGTTTACTGGTACCAGTTATTTAAGAAAGCTGTGTGCTTATTCTCCAGAGCATCCCTGTCCCTGGTGTTCCACAGTAGTTGAGGTGAATTGTTGCCAATATATCTCCATGTATAGAGGCCTTACTGTGTTGATTGCAGGACTCTGGTTAACAGTATACTTAGTTTTTAAAATGTTGAGATGAAATTTAGCAAAGACAACAAATGAACTAGTTCTTGGTAAAATACGTAAGGTTTTTTTCTGAAGATTGTTGCACTTTTATTACATTGTACTGTCAGGAGTTGGGAATACTTTGGGCCGTGCTAACTCTTGACGTTTTCCTGAGTTGAGGTGCTCTCTAAATAAATGTGCCACATTAATACAAATCACGTTTTGTAGATTCAGGTGGATTCGGAGCTGTTGTAATCACCCATGTTTGCAGATTTGCCTGGAAATTCTGCTGAGATAGAGAAAAAGCAGCAAAAATATTTTCTGTTTAATTTTCTCTGCAGATAGCTGTTGTGGGCTCTCTGCTTTACAGATTCCAATGCCCAAGTCAGGGGTGCACGCCTCCTTCCTGGAATTAGGCTTCCGCAGTTTGGCTCAACAGTCATTAGCTTGGGCACTGTTAATGACTGGGTGTACTGCAGGGCTCCTGTCCTTCACACGTCTCACCTGTAAGTTACAGTATTCCCACAAGAGTTCCTCTTGGCATCTTAAACCTATTACCTGATTTTGGGGAATTTTGTCCTACGTTTAAGTTCAAGTTATATTTGTTGTGGCCTTAAAAAATCCCCTCTGGCCACTGAATTTTAATCAAATAATGGCAAAGTGTTTCAAAATAAACTGTGTTATCCTGTGATGCTGTTAAAGCTTCAGAAAAGAGTACTTCTGTGAAACCAAAGGCATTACCAGGAATCTTCGTTATCTGGGCAAATTATTCCCAACTTCTTCTAGTGGGTGCCAAACAGAGCGGCTGATCCAAGCACTGGCTTTTCTGAGCCGGACAGGGTTGCTCTGGCCAGGAAAATGCAGGACTGTCAGCCTAATCTGGCTTTGCTCATCCAGTGGGTGGTCCTGCTGGAGACTTTGTAAATAATGTGAACAGGATATGATCCCAAATTAGCACTTTTAAAAAAGTATTTAGAGTGTTTCTGAAGCACTGTAAATGGCTTTGCACTTTTGCAGGCATCTCAACCATTTATTTGGATTGACAGGAAATATTTCTACAAATGTATTTGTTTTTAATTAACTGAAAGATGGCTTAGGAAAAGTCAAAGAGAGAAACATGTAATTTGTAGACCAATGAAAGACTGGACTCTCCCGTCATATCGCTGCTTGCCCACCTGTTCCAAAAGCAGGTTTTAAATACCTTGAGTCAGTTCATAGCAAAGCAGCTTTGCCCATGGGATCCATGATTCCATGAATGGGCTGGAGCGCTGCTAGTCTCTGGCAGAATTGAACAACCATGTATCAGTTTTCCTTCATTTTTTTCCCAAGCATATTGTCATTTCAGTAATAGTTGGGGCTTTTTGTGGGAAATATTTTCTCCAAATGAAGTATTGTAGTAATTTGTAGTTTGCTGCCAACTTGGAAAATATTTCAGTTTTGTAGGGGAAAAGAGAGAATTCAATCTCTCCAAACCTTGCTCCCCTGAAATAAATTAACTCTAGGCTCTGTATTTGTTCTTACTGGGAAGGATGTATTCTGAAAAAGCTGAAGCAAATAACTGTAGTGGAAAGGGGAAAAAAAACCCATGTTTTTAAATCATCTTTACGATCACCAGCATAAGGCTGAGAAGCTCTAACACAACTGGTGTTTTCAGGCTAGCGCTGACTGCTGATGTAAACAAGACAGCCCACGCAGAACCCATTGGTTAGTCTTTGCGTGTCGCTTTGCTGACCTGAGGTGGTCTCTTAAGGGTTCTGCTGATTTTTGCTCCAAGCAGCTAGAAATTAAAGTAAGGGTGAAGCCTTCTCTCAAGGGGACAGACTTTGATATCTCTAAAGGGAAGGTACGCAGGCCCTGAGTCCTTCATTGATTCCAAGGGTATCGCATCATAGGTCACTAAAGAAGGATTTTTAGTGTTGAACCTCAGTGGGTGATGGCTGGTGCTGGGAAGTTGGAAGGGGAAAAGGGGCACAGTCAGGCTGCAGCTGCCCCCAGGATGAGAGCTCAGGCTGTGTGTCAGCCAGGGCGGGAGCTGGGCCTGACCCGAATCCTTCGCCTTCCACGGATCAGTGGCTCGGTGCTGTCCTTGTTTAAAGGGGAACGTTGCTCAATGTCTGCTGAGAGGGGAACACGATTCTCTTCAAGCCTTAACAGTGGCTGAAACACACAGTACTGTACGATGCACTGCCAGCATATTTGGTATTTTAAGATAAATAATAGTTTTTCCTTAGAGATCCAATTCCAGTATTAAGTCTTACTGTAACCAGTTTACTCCTGTGTTGTTTAGGAAGCTGAATCCTAGCACTCCTGTTTCATACTGATCACCCTGCTTTGGAAAGCTGTCAGCCTCGTTTCCCAGGAGGTATTGTTAGTGACAGTCAGTTTGTGCTCCTGCCTTGTGGCCCTTCCAGCTGCAGGTGCTGCCATGAGCCCACCCTTGTAGCCAACACCTGACTTGTACTTTCCTTCTGTGTTCATCAACCTGTCACCCATAGGGGTGGATATGCTACCCGCTGGACTTCTAGAGATTGGGTTTAAAAACTTGCTGCTATATTTGGAAACCTGACAGGAGTCATGTTAATTGTGCCTTTCATCGCTGTTCTTTCTATGTGCCAGAGTTGTCCGTGTACATTCGCAGTAGGCATTCAGATAAACCTTTCTCGAGCTCTTTCATAAGAGAAGGGGACAGTTCTGTACCTAGAGGCAGCTGTCACTTTACTGGTGCAACACAATGAAGATCCCGACTTTCACGCTGTCCCAAGGCAAGGTGTTCCAGTATTATTCCTAAATAAAACTGCTTCTCAGTGTCACTTAAGACCCTCATAGCGTAGAGCTTACACCAGTACGTGCGAAATACCTGCAGTAAGTTATGCTAAATAGACTTGTTACAGTTCAATTGAAGCTACAGAGATGTTCAAGTAACTTGTTTTTAGGAATGTACTGCAAAAGTATTTGAACAAAATTGCTAACATGTTTACTGTTGTAAATATTTTATTAAAAAAAAAGGACACTTCAAACCTTTTTTACACAATTATCTACAATAAAGAGAAATTTACAACCATTTACAAAATGCTCTTAACTTCTTTACTGCCAAGACAGCTAAGGTAAAAATAAAATAAACATTACATACATGAAGTCCCGGGTTCATTTCACTCTGTATTTATAAAAGGAACAAAGCATCTTAGTGAAGTTCCAGCCGCAGGCTAAGGAGATCAAATACAGCAGGATGAGAAGTGCGAAGGGATACAAAAGAATAGCCGTGTTCTTCAAGAAGGGCAGTGCTGAAACACAAGCAACAACAACACAGTATAAAGTAGCTCTTCCACAAATGCTGCTTCATGTAGAGGGCAAGAAAAATAGCACAGCTCTGCCGGCCGTGTTAGAAGGGCAGGTTTGTCTTCTCTGCCCTACTAGTCCTACCTTTATACAGATGAAAGAGCACTTGAGTTAATTAGTATAGGTACAGGAATCCGTTCTACCTAAAATTAGTCTTAAACTCCAGATGGAATTTTTATCCAATTTTGAAGTAGATTTACAGAGGAACACGAAAAACAAGCTGTGGTGCTACAGGCCTAATAGAAGAGAGGAAATATATAAACTCTTTGGTTGAGGTGTCCATCCAGCTGGAAACACGGATCAGTGAATTTCTATCAAAATTCTTTTACCCCAAAGAAAGAATTACTTCAACACTCAGCTGAGCCTCTGCTTTACATATTAATAGATTAAGATCAAATTAGCAGACTGGAATTGTGCTCTTTTATTTTGGTCAAACAAATAGAAGTTGCCGTTACTTACCGCTGTACCCGAGGAACGTCACGTAGATGTAGTAGCCAATCGCAATCAGCCATAATGTGTTCCCAACAAAGTACCCGATGACAGAATCCGATATGATGACATCTGAAAGAGACAACTGCTCTCAGCTGCTTTGACAGAGCATGATTCTGCAGGGGAAAGCACAAAATATTCTACTTACAGTTGATGAAAAACAGCTGGATAAAATGCAAAATGACTAGAAGTGGATAGAAAGCGTTGAGATGAACATCAAAGGCATAGCCCCACTCCACATCATAGTCTCTGTTCTGCTGCTTTACCAAGTACTTGTTAGAAATGAACCTGCGGGAAAAGATTTGGAGAAAATGGTTAGTGTGAATGGATGAAGCTCAGTGGCAAAACGTTGGTTTGTGACAGTAACCCCCACGTGATCCTAACGCTCTACTCTGACAAAGTCTCCAGTAAGAAGAATTATGCAGATTGGGCTATCATTAAAACATTCATGATAAAGCATAATTGCATTCACCGGGCAGCTGAAACACACTGCTGGCAATACAGAAATGTAACAGCTGGGATTTACCAATGCAGCTGCACATTCAGGGGCAGTGTGCCGCTCTTCTCTGTTTGTTTGTACACACACGGAGCTGACTTCAGAAAGGAGCCTGCAACACGCTCAGCACAGCTCACACAGAGATGGCCGTTTTAGCTCTACAGAGCATGTAACAGAGCACACGCTGCTTGGCGTTACAGTCTACAGAACATGACTCAAGACTTCGAGACTCGAGACTTTCTTCAGCTGAAGTTCTGCTGACATCAGAAAATGTATCCCTTTTAGAAGAGGAGCAAGAATCAGAACGGTTAGAGTTGGAAGGGACCTTAACGATCATCAAGTTCCAACCCCCCTGCCATGGGCAGGGACACCTCCCACTAGAGCAGGTTGCTCCAAGCCCCATCCAGCCTGGCCTTGAACACTTCCAGGGATGGGGCATCCACAGCTTCTCCAGGCAACCTGTTCCAGTGCCTCACCACCCTCACAGGAAAGAATTTTTTTAGTGTCCAATCTAAATCTCCCCTCTTCCAATTTAAAACCATTACCCCTTGTCCTGTCAGTAGCAGGGAAGTCAATATAGAAGAGGGAAGCCAACAGAAGAAGTCAATGTATGCTCAGAAATAAGAAGTGAAGAGGCCAGAGCTTTCATGGCAGTTCCCCCTTTGTGCTAAGGGCAGGGTCAGAGCCTTGGGTGCCAGATGAAACAAGGCAAGAAGGGGTTTAGACTCATTAGGAATGGAGGCAGCTTTTGAAAAAAGTGGTGAGCCTGCCCTAGAAGACGGGACTTGAACCAAACTGGAGCCAGGCAACTGGTATTTAGGCCTGCAGGAAGCTAACTGAAGGATAGAGGGAAACCACTAGATGAAGAAGTCTATCTCCTTCAGGAAACAGCATCCAGAGTCACAAATTGCTGGAGGATGGGGGTGGGGAGGGAACATTACTATATGCTCTTCCCCAAACAATTTATGGGTTGCCGTCCCAGACAGGAGTGGGTCAGACGGACCATTCATCTATCAGCTAGAGTTCTTCTATGTGCCTCATCCTGAATTTTGCAATTGCAAGCAGGAGTTCTTGAGGTCACTGTTTGAAAAGATTCTCTCCCTTTTCAGTTTAAGATGTCAGCTCATTACTAAGAACTCTTGGTAAGTGCCCTTGCTTCCTTACGTTCTTAGTAAACTAAAAACTCTTCCTTCAGTGCCCTCCCCTTGCCACAGCGCAGAAACTGTGACTTCCCTGTCTTCTTTCTGTGACTTGTTTCACAGTTCCCTTGCTGGTGGCAGGACACATCTGTAACGTGCTGAGATCTGGGTTATAAACTGACTCACTACTGCCTCTCCCCTTCTGTAAGTCTCTGGACATTACAGGATAAAACTGGCAGCAACTGCCACCAAAGCAACAAAGGCAACATGCATGAGATACAACAGACATCGTTTGTAGTGGAAATAGCTGCAATCTGCAGCAAGAGGTAGGAGCCAACTGTGTACTGCCCTACTTAAACATCCTCCTCCTCAGGTTTACTTAACTTAAGTTGTTACAACAAAATAAGGAATTAAGAATATTTTCTTTTGACCACCCTGGTTTTGATGTGGCATTATTGCTGAAGACTAACTAGCTCAAGAAGAAAGAAAACAAACTGAAATGTTCTTCGTAATACAGACTTTCTAAACATTCATCTTCTGCTGGAAATAGTAGGAAAAAACCAACCAACCAAAAAAAGGCAAAGCAACATTTTGAAACAATTATGACAGCACAAAAACTATAGTCAATACATACTTTATAATCTTGTCCAAAACAGAGAACCAAGCCTCTTGCCAGCAGCAGAGGACTATCCGTGTCCAAACAGCAATACTGAGCTCCGTTTCAGACACCACTACTTACCACATGAGAGTTGCAATCAGGAGGCCGACACCCACGCAGTCTATGAATACAACCCAAAGTAGCAGCTTTATTGTTTCAAAAAACCCCATGTCCAGCACAAATCCAAATCCTACAGTAGACACTGAAAGGAGAAAAATACTATTAAAGTTAGCTGTGGAAAAGAAAGAATGAAAACTTAGACCACTATGCTTTGTTGAGTATTACTATTCCTTTTCTCCCTGAGATTTTCAAACAGATAATTTCTTCCCCACCAAATGTTAGATATAATGCAATTTATTCATAAAAAATCCCTTTCAGACTTGAGAACACTCGTCTGTATGTGGGCTTAACAATGTGACAGCGAATTGTATCGCTCTGCTCAAACTATTTCTTGAAAATTCACACAATGCTACTATAGAATTCTGTTTTATAAAAGCTTCTTGTTAACCCAAACCATGCATGTGGTGATGCAGACTTTTATTTCAGAGTTGACAATTTTGATATTATTAACAGCAATGTGCTACATAACAGAAAATAATGCTTCTTACTGTGTTTTCAATTCAATCTAAAAATTACACGAAACACTTTGTTTATAGTTTCATTCTGCAATATACATAATTTCACTAAGGTCTTTGTTGTAATAACAGTATTTTATGTGCAATGTTCAGATAAAACAAATCATAGAATCATAGAATGGTCAGAGTTGGAAGGGACCTTAAACATCATCAAGTTCCAACCCCCCTGCCATGGGCAGGGACATCTCTCCGTAGAGCAGGTTGCTCAAAGCCCCATCCAGCCTGGCCTTGAACACTTCCAGGGATGGGGCACCCACAGCTTCTCCAGGCAACCTGTTCCAGTGCCTCACCACCCTCACAGCAAAGAATTTCTTCCTAATATCTAACCTAAATCTCCCCTCTTCCAATTTAAAACCATTACCTCACGTCCTGTCACTAGACTTCCTGACAAAGAGTCAGGAAGTTCAGTATTTATTAATTAAATTATTACTGCGTGGCACGGGGTTTTATTACTGCCTCTAAAGTTACAGGGAGCTACAGAGGCTAAAATACAATAGAAAATGAGTTGTAATAGGACTATATAGTATTAGTTAGGCCTCCTCTCTTTCCTAATTCCCACCCTAACGTCCAAAAGGTTAGGCAGTTTTCCTGTATTTTACTTTGATTAAAAGATGATCCACATGGATTGATCCCTTTTTTGTGTGTGTGGGCGTGTGATTTAGAAGGGCCACGAATGTTCATCCGTAAGCTTTTCCTCTCCCTCTTTTATGCTGCCTATTCTCTGGCACTCACCGCAGAGCCAGATACTGAGAAGCACTAAGAAAGCGGGATCATCTCTCGCCCATTGGTCCTTCGTCTGTTTTCTGTAGTGAAAGTTCCTGTAAACCCTCTGTGGGGAAGTGAACAGGTAGAGCATCTGCCAGAGAGCAAACTCAAAGTCCATCTGTCGGAAGTGGAAGAGCCTCCGCAGGTACTTGTAGCGTTTTGCCCCAGCTGTGTGCCTCGCTGCATCCCTGGGGCTCAGCACGCCGTTGCCCTGGCTCCGGGAATTCACTGAAGTGGTTGGCAGCATTTTGCTAAAGAAGGAATGTCAAGACACGCGTTGGGTTTTGCACAGAACAAGGACTAAAGATCAATAATCACACAACCCAGGCCACACCTGCGAGACCGAGGTTATCAAAAACTATATGCAAGTATAAACCATGATACTCACAGGCGAGTCCGCCACAGCCAAGCAGTTGCTTTGTTGACTGCTGGCGAGACAGCAAGTGGGGAACCCGGAGGGGTCAACTCTGCTCCAGGCTCTCAGCTCCAGCTCCTCTCCGCTGCCCCAAGCTCCCTTCCTCTCCNGGCAGCGCCGAGCCCCCTCCCTCCTCCCAACGGTCTCTCCCCACCAACAGCCGCGCTCGAGCCCTCACCTGCTGCCCCGGCCCGCCGCGCGACCCCCGCCTCACCCGGCGCCGCCGCCGACTCCTTCCGGCAACGTCGGCGGCGCAGGGGCCTCCGGCGCCTC
>VXBW01007406.1:883783-908264 GCA_013400375.1 Thinocorus orbignyianus
CATTAGCCCACCTCTCAAGCCTGTCCAGGTCCCTCTGGATGGCATAATCCATAAAGTGACAAATAGTAATTTCCATGGACAGGAAAAAATGCTGTGTATTTAATGCTTTAAACACCTGTTTGCCGTTGCAGTAGCAATATGTGTGTGTCCATCTGATGAGCCTGTGTTTCTGTCTGTAGGTTGTGAAGGGAGCCTGATGAAACTTAAGTTTCATGCAGGAAGAGGCCTGGCTCTTGTATGACTCTCTTTTAATTGCTCCAAATTCTAAGGCTGAAGAATGATGTTTATTTGTCCTGTTAAGTCTGAATTTCAATAACTGTCCTCTGCCAAATTTGCTGCTTGGTATAGTGGTGAGGCTTAAAGAGTATTTAAAAAGAAGTTAGACGCTAAATGCAGGTGTAACTTGTAACATGCTAAAATCATCAGGGATTTTACCTAGATGCTGCTTTCTTTGTAAGGAAATACAATCTCTTATTTGAGGAATAAACTCTAGCACGCTTCAGATATTAAAGTAGGAACAAGGTTTAAAGGGGGAGCTGCTTGGTTATTTTGTCCCATCTTACAGATTAGCTCTTTACAAATTCTGCTGCAGTTCTGAATTCTGCAAGAGGGAGGATTGGTCAGTTGAGGTCAAAGATACCTCCTCAGTCCAATACCTGAATATTGCTGAATTGCCATCTCTAACTGCCATCTTTAAGACTGACTGAGTTCAGAAGAATTCTCTCAAGATCAAACTATGTTTTTCTGCTGCACTAGGAAGGAACTTGCAAGTTGGCTTCATTAAGTGCTGCACTGTAGCTGCAGTTTCAGCTTTACTGCTGGTTTTTGCCTTCCCTTAATTGCTTTTTTGTACCTGTCAAGAAGAAACTTTAAGATTTAAAAAGCTGAATGTTATGTCAGTTTTTACTGATAAGTTTTTCAGGCACTTGTATTTAAATTATCCCTGTCCTCACTGACATTTGCAGTGGCTCCCACTTCAACCCAATCTGAATTGTCCTCCTTCAGCTTGACAGTTAAGTTTGGAAGAACAGGTCTAAGCAGATTTACGTTACCTTGTTTTCGTGTGTTCCTTGCCACCCCGCTTTGCTGTTCTGTCAGTTGTGTTGTTACACTGTTTATTTCAGAATGCACAGGGTGCTTATCACATAATTCTACTTTTGTGTGAAATTTAAGATAAGTTTATTTACTTAGAAGAATTCTGTGATTGTTTGCTACATCACTAATTTTCCTTAAAGTGACTTCTGCTTCCTTCTGTGCTTTCTTCTGCTGTTACAAGGTGTCAAGATAACACAAGCACTTTAAAGTATCTCTTCAGCAAGATGTATGGTTTTAATATGTTGACTTCTATTTTCAGTTGGATACCAGGGCAAGATTCAGAGGAAGGAAGGGATACTGAAGCCCTCGTGAAGAGACACGGCCTTGGGAGATCAGGGCTCATCTGCACTTTAAGCAAAACAGAGGCTAAAGTAAGATGGTTGTATCTGCTGCATCCTTCCATGAAGAGCTTTTCTGTAAGGTGTCTGCTTCTGGCTGTGCCGATAGATTCACCTGGATGTGCATCTAAATGTTAAAAAGAAGGCAAGCATAAAACTCCAAGTTCTGGCCAAAATGGATATTTGTCACACACTTGAAATAAAATATGTGAAATCCAGAATAAGTTGAAGAAATTTTCATTCTGTTTTGAAGTGAAGTTGTCTTTTGTGGTTTTGCTGATTCTGATCATGTTTTACTATTACAAATAGTACAAGGTGCTGGGAATGGGTTCACTTGACTGGTATCCCAAAGGATACGTCGGGATAGAGCTGTTTTCAGAGCTGATGGAGTTGATGGAGGTTGTGAAATGTCTGTACAAGCAGCTTCCTCCTCAGTACGTTGGTTACTCAAGAAACCTGCACTACTAAGTAGGAGTAGCAATGTTTTTGCAGTGCCACCTGTTCAAGGATGGTGTCTCTTTCCTCTTGCTACAGATTCCTTTTGATGTGATGACTGATGTACATGCTTATTAAAACAATCTAGTCTTGTTGAACAACTAGACTAAAATTTGTTTACTCTAAATTAAAGCATGGCTGGTTTATCTTTCAGTCTTCTCATTTTAGAAGTAATGTACAGCAGTATTTAAGTTCCCTTGGGATGGCCCTGGATGATCTTCCTGCATTATTTTCCCAGCAAATGTATAAACACTAATCCAAACTTACATACAAAAGAGGAATGATGATCTGGACTTTATTGTATTTATCAGAAGCCCTGCTCCGCAAATTTACTTTGTGAGCATTTTTCTTGTTTTTACTTTGTTCTCTCTAAATTATTTGGCTACATTTATGGGTGTAAAATGTTCAAACTGACGTTCATATTCCTTTAAATTGTAACTAGTTTCTGTTGTATACTTAAAACTTTTTCTGCCTTTGGAATTTTTTTGTGCTTAAGTTGTACATAGTTTCATAAGTTACAAAACAACTGCAGTGACAAAGCAAAGAAGTGTAGTGACAGGACGAGGGGTAATGGTTTTGAATTGGAAGAGGGGAGATTTAGATTAGATATTAGGAAGAAATTCTTTCCTGTGAGGGTGGTGAGGCACTGGAACAGGTTGCCCAGGGGAGCTGTGGATGCCCCATCCCTGGAAGTGTTCAAGGCCAGGCTGGATGGGGCTTTGAGCAACCTGCTCTAGTGGGACGTGTCCCTGCCCATGGCAGTAAAGAACTTCTTCCTAATATCTAACCTAAATCTCCCCTCTTCCAATTTAAAACCATTACCCCTCGTCCTGTCACTAGACTTCCTGACGAAGAGATTTAATAATAATTAATTTAATGGAATACCTGTATTATTCTATCTAATAGAATCTTAGTGTGAAAACTTCCTAATGGTTCACTAAGGTATCTAGGGCAGTATAAAAACACATATAATATGTATCAAAATACCACCTTGCTCAAGAGACTATCATTGTTCACTTCCAATATTGCATAACATAATATTCGGTCTAAAAATGACTTATTATATAATTGCCTTGGGACTTCCAGCACTGTCCTACTTGAGAGCTATTAATGTTTCTTGTGTGAAAAATAATTTGTTTCAGTAATGGAAAGCCCTAAGCACTATAAATTTGCGTGTATGATTCCGCCTTTTTTCCTACACAGAATGTTTAAATTTGAATATATTGGTATTTTTAAGTCTCATGCCTTGTGCTACATCATTGACTTTTATTAAAAATACATATTTCTCATCTGTGGTAGATTTTGCAAGCTTGAACATGTGATGTATTTGAATCTATGAAAATGGACTACTGAGGACAAAAGGTTGAAATGGCACCAAAAGACTTAGACCGGTTAGAATCACAAATATATGCAGTGCTAATAATTTGTATTAAGTAAGTACAGGAAAAAAACCTGTTTGCAAAAACCTTTCAACGTTGCTCTAAATTCTCCCATTTGTTTTCTGTGGTGGCAGAGTCAAAGGGTGCTGAAAGCTGTCGAGATTCACATTGCAGACTGTGGCTCCATCAGTGTAAGGATCTGCCTGTGTTACTACGTGTAGTTTCTTCAATTTACATGTTCTCTCTGTGGTCCGATCCTGCAGACACGTCTGTCTTTACCCATCTGCAAACATTGCAGAGCGACTCACGTGTTTATTATGATTAAAAATAGGCCACAATCGTCAACTCTGGTTTGAAAACTCTTTAGGTCGTTAACTCTGTTCTTTCAAGTTAGTATGCAATGATAGGCATATTGTGTAAGCAGAATCTGTTTCAAGAAGGCCAATGTGTACGTATATTGAAAAATGAGAGAAAGAAGTTGACGTTAAGAACTGTGCATTCGTTTATTAAGTTATGCCTCTAAAAAGGAAAGACAAAGCCAAAAAATGTTTCAAAGCTTTTTGCTTCCAGAGAATGTGCATTTGTATTACAAAGAGCTTCATTATTCACAGGTTGGCATAAGAAATTGGTTGTGTATTCTCTTTTCATTTTCAAGTTTCTGGGGGATAGGAGGATGGGTGATACGCTTCTTTTCAAAGTAAACTTTTAAAACTATTATTATTTCAGTGGAAGCCTAGAACAAACTAGACTGACACCTACTCAGGAGTACTAAGTGAAATCAGCTTCTAAAACTGCTGCTGCAGAATGTAGGTGGTAAGCACTGTCTGTTGTTTAAGCCTTTCGTTGGAAAACTTAGAAATACAGAACTGTAGCATGTTGACATGATGAATATCACAAGTACTCATGCTGCCTTAGCACCTCATATCTGGTCATTTAGAATGTGTGTATTTATTTTAGATGTAATCTCATTGTCTAAAGTTGAAGAGTACGACAGCGTTTAACTTCCATCACAAACTAACTGGCAGAAGAGTAACCAAAAACTTGAGGATCCTTTCTCCTTTTTCCCAAATGTGCATGCTGAGTTGTTTATCTCTGTCATGGTTTTGCTGCAGGTATCTTCAGAAAATTCGTAACGGGTTATTTCTGGAAGTGGTGCATTTGGTGATGACTCGATTGACTCACTGTAGGAAGAAAATTCTGTAAACATAGTCCACATCAGGAAGCTGCCCTCTAAGCTTTGTTTCCAGAATTTACAGTAGGTAGATTAATAACATTCTTGAACAGTGAAAGATGCACCACCATCAACAAGATTAGCATATTAATAGCTGCTTAATGGTATCAGTAGCAGGTGGTGTATTTAAAATAATAATGTATTTTAGTTGATAAACATTGAAATTATTTTTCATATCAAACTGAGGTTCATTTGTCCTGATGAAAGCTTTCATCTGCTTTCTTTCTTTGCATGTGGGTGCTAACAGGCTGTGGTGAAATGGAAAGGTAGAATTTCTTAAGATTTTTAGTAACAGAGGAAATGATGCAAATGAATCTCTGTGACTTAGAAAGAGATGTCCAAAACTATTTTTGCAATATTGCTACTATTGCTTTAAAAAGACCTAGGGAAAAAAATAGTGAATATAGGAATTGGTTTGTAATTCCTAAGTTCCAGTGGTAAACTCTGCTATTGTAAAATTGTGCTGTCCCTTGTTATTGTGAAGTATGACGAATATAGAAATTTTCTGTCAGTTTATGGCAAGAATTTCTAAAGGCTTTTTTGGTGGGGGAAGTTTTGAAGTCTTTCTGGTATATAGGTCACAGAGGTAGTGCTTGTCTCGGGCTTTTGATTCTGTATCAGCTATACCTCTCTAATCGCTGTTGCAGGATGATTTCTGGAAATCTGGGTAAGAAGAAATCTGTTATAGGTCATCGGATCGTGAGAATACTAGGGAAGATGAGGGTAAACAGAAACTGATTATCAGTTGGCCAAAGTTTTGCATTTCTCGATATAAAGACAGAGGTTACATAAAGCCCTTTATCAGCTGAGACCGGGCATCCAGTGAAATGTCCCTGTCTTCCTGTTTTATATTGGCATTTAAGGTAAGATAGTTTAACAACCTTCATCTAGTCTGACCTCCTGTGAAGGCTAAGTTTTTATGCTAGAGAAGGGCATTGACTCTTGAACAAGGCATAAGATGTAATCTATGTCTTCATTTGATGGTATATTTCAATAGCTAGTAATCCCTCTGGTAAAAGTGCGTGTCTGTTTTGTGATTAGAATTTGAATTCAGCTTCCAGTTACAGGAAAACGGGAGGGGACAGCTCTGTGAAAGAGCTCAGTAGTATCTTATATTTTCTCAGAATGCATTTAAAACGGGGAAAAAAACCAACCAAACAACCCACACTATTTTTTTCTAATTTTTGATGAAATGCCTGGATGATGTCCTACAATCTTGTGTTCTGCCTGTCTCTTCCTTAGTTCACTCACAAATTTGTAATCTCCTTTTAAGAATGAGATAAAGTCCTGTTACAGTTTTTTTCGATGATCTATAAGTGGATAAAATCCCCTCTTCTTTCTTTGTATGCTATTGATTGTGCTTCTAAGGTGCACGTCACGTTTTGTCACAGTGTTTATTTGGGATCTCGTGTTCAATTCCTTGTCCATTATGACCCTGACGCCTTTTTCAGAGTCAATAGTTTTTCAGTCTGCTCTTCCCAGTGTTCAAGGATTAGCTTTCTTTTCTTTCCCTGGGTGTATCATCTGACGTTTGGCTATAAAATAATAATAAAAATGGATAAATTTGAACAGTATGCTTTATCAGCTGTTCCAGAACTCTTATGTGATGGCCCAGGTCTTTTGTTTTCTGCAGAACCAGCTTTTGTGTTGTCCACAGATAAGATCAGCAGTGAGTTTGTATAAGCTTCCACATCTCTGAGGAAAACGTAGAGTGATCTTAAACCCGGTAATGGTCCCAGGGCAGCATTCCAGGTGCCTCTGCTCAAATACAACTCCCCTCTGACAATTAGGTTTTGAGGTTTGTTACTTAAGTTTTCCTAATGAAACAAGTCTGTAATCGTACAGGAAAATGAAGAAAGTGAAAAACCTGCCTACCCAATCTGTTCCATCCTTCGTGATTGCTGGTGCAACACGCACACCTTCTGGTCTGCTGGGGTTTAGTCCTGTTTCAATTTACTGAGTGGACATCAGGAGTAAACATTGTTCTTCCAGGATCCTCAGTGGGGAGTTATTCAAACCTGCTGATTTTTAAAAGGCCATATTATTGTTGATGATTTTTAAAATTGTCATCAGCTACAAATAAGCTACAATGTTTTGTGCTTCTTAACCCTGTCAAACTCTGCATCAAACTGAAGGATGCTCTTGGCAGTGTCTCCTTGCTTTCTAGCCTGTTCTGGCCAAGTATATTTAATATTTTATGAGAGGATGGCTTTAAATTTGCGTGGTATGTCTCCTTTTTGTTTAAAAATATGGCGTGGTTCGTTGCTTTGTGCTAAACTATGACCAAAGATAAATGTAAGAAATCACGTTTGACTAGGCATTGAAAATAAGCTCTCCTCTGTAAGTTCTGTCTGATTTTTTTCGGAAACGGAAGTGCTTTGATCAGTCCTGTCACATTGTGGAAAATGGAGTTTCAGCACTGACAAGTGGAAAGAAAAATGAAAAATTCAGGCTGCATCTTGTGGCTTCTCCATCCAAATTCAGATCAAATTGAGGACTTGAGCCGGCAGCTTCCAGCACTGGGGAACTGCAACAGGCAAATTAAAATTCTTACACCAGAGTGGTGTTGGGACTGACTCAGCTGGTAGTTGGCAGTGATCCTCTGCAGATCATGCACAGTTGGCTGGAGGCATCCAGACAAGCGTGTCTGTGTGTGCCTCACCAGTTCCCCCCTTCAGTGTCTTCCCTACATGCAGGAGCCCCTCCGGAACCTCCTGAGAGCTCCCATGGGGAGGCCTGTGAATAACTTGTCTGCTCCTTGGCATTTGCGCACACTCTTAAAATAATTTTTGTCAGGAAGTCTAGTGATAGGACGAGGGGTAATGGTTTTAAGTTGGAAGAGGGGAGATTTAGATCAGATATTAGGAAGAAGTTCTTTCCTGTGAGGGTGGTGAGGCACTGGAACAGGTTGCCCAGAGAAGCTGTGGATGCCCCATCCCTGGAGGTGTTCAAGGCCAGGCTGGATGGGGTTTTGAGCAACCTGCTCTAGTGGGAGGTGTCCCTGCCCATGGCAGGGGCTTGGAACTTGATGATGTTTAAGGTCCCTTCCAACTCTGACCATTCTATGATTCTAATACCTTGAGCCAGGGCTGTACTGGGACCTCTTCTTGAATTCTTTCAAATTACACTTAACACTGCTGGGGTAAATTAAATCCCTCATTGATAGCAACATGGTATGGAAATAGGTTAAGAAATGGAGCTTAGACTCCACCAAGAAACTGGTTGAGCCAGCAATCAAGCAACTTGAAAAGTGGATGATGACTAAGGATGAATGGAGGAAACACGCTGACATTTTTATTGTGAAACCTGGATTATCGTCTCGAATTATGTGGCCTAAGCTTCGTAGCTGTGATGCAGCAACTTCTCACACCTGTGACGTTTCTTTCTCGAAATCCCCAATTCCTGGCTGCAGAGGATGGTGTGAGAGCATCTCTGTTTCTCTATTTATTTCTTTTTTTGCATCCTTGGGAGCGGGAGATGACAAAGCATGAAAACCAGGCGGCTCGCTTGCTGTGAGGCCGGAAGGCCAGCCTGGGGTAACCGGAGGCTTATGGAAAGCCGGCTTATTTCTGCCCTGCCTTCCGTCTCCTTCCGTTGCGTGCCGTTCCTTCCCCGCCCACCTCCCGCAGCGGGGCCCACCGGTGCTGGTAGCGGCGGCGGCGGCGGGAGGCCGGGCCCAGAGGCGGGGAGGGGTTGGGCCGGGCCGGGCCNGGCCGGGCCGCGCCGCCACTCCCGGTGTCGTCGTCACGGGAAGCGGAGCCAGAGCCGCTGGGGCTGCGGGGCCGGCGGCTGCGGAGGTAAGCGAGGCGAGCCGGCCGGGGAGATACCTCCTCACCGCCGCTGTGGTGCAGCTGAGGCGGGGGGCGGCGGTTGGAGCTGTGGCAGCGCGAGCGGGGGGCGGCCGTTGGGCGACCGTTGCGCGAGGTGGGGGGGGCAGCACCACCGCCCCTTCCTCGCTGAGGCGGGCGGCGCTAAGGGAGCGCCCCGGACCGGTCCTGTGGCGGGGGACGGGGNGGGGGGAGTAAGGGCCCCGGCGGCCGGGTTGGCGTCGGTCCGCCTTGTTGTCATCCGCCGCGCGTTGATGTGCTGCGTTCGGCGGCGTTCTTGGGAACGGCTGTTACGCCTTTATCTGTTATCGGGGTTCGTCCTGAGCGTCCCTCAGCCGTGCCGGGTGTGAAAACGGGCGTATATCAACTGCTGTCGCCGGGAGAAATGCAAGAGCCAGCCATCAAATAAACCCCCAATCCTCAGAAAGGATGGCGTTGCTTTTAATTTGTTATTCCACTGGGTGCTTGAAAGCTCCTGCGCCTTCCCGTTTTCCAGGTGTTTTTTAGAGATCTGCGCTTTTCGCACATCAGCTCAGACGCCTCCGTTAGGGCTTTGTGCCATGGCGTGGGTTTGTCAAACAGCCAGCCGGCCCCAGTCCTGGAGAAATTTAGCCATCTACCGTGTTCTCCTGGTTGTGGTGGGGTGGCAGGGTGACCCCCGAGGAGGGGTAGTGCAGTTGGGACATACATAGCACTGCACCCTCCGCACCTGCACGCTTTCCCGCTCCAAAAGAGTCACAGCAACACTCGTGTGGGCAGGACGTCACCTCCTGAGGTGGGATTGTCCCTTCAGGGTTGCTAGCAGAAATGTGAAAAAGTGAAGATCTGGGGGTGTGTGATCGTGGTGGCTGTCTGGTGATGTCCCTGGTGGGCTCTGCTTTTTCAGCTGCAATGCCATCTTTTGGAAAATAGGGATTGAAGAGCAGGGCTTAGGGAGCAGAGCGCGCTTGTGGATAGTGGTAGGATGTTTAAGAACGTTTAAACTCCTTTAATTTATTCTAGACCAGCTTTTATGGTTCCTTTCCCATGTCGGAAAGCCTTAAAAGGAAACAGATTTTATGTTTAGTTTGGTGCATATTTCAGATTTTTGCCTATTTATTAAGCTAGAATATGGTTGTGAAACCTTTGCACTACCTTTGCAGTACTGATGCACCGCCATCCATTTCACATGACTTTGACAGAGCAGTGGAAGAACAAACTTGTAACTTTGTGCCAGTGGCATACATTTATCCCCATAAAATGAGCAAAGTCAGTATATGTTGATCAAAGCCCAGCGTGGATTGCGTGTGGGGCATAGATGCTAGAGGAGCTTTTGCCTGGGCAGCCAGACGCTGTGTTGACAGTAGCTCTCCATCTGCAGGCCAGTATCATTCTTTCTGCAGAAGTCTGTCCTGTTGAGCTTTGGTTACTTTGGCAGCAGAGAGCTAGCTGGGAAGGTAACTGAGTAACTTTCTAAGGATCAGGAGCAGAGCGTCTTGTGAGTTTGCATCCCCTCAAACTCTACAGCAAGGGAGATGAAGTAGCAGAATCCTCTTGTCCTGGAAACAAAGATTGTTTCTCCTTGAGGAACCACCATTTGCTAATGCTTTTTATTTTTATTTTTTTTCCCAAAAGTTCTTAAGTTAAAAACTTATGTTTTTTTTCCCAGCTTCTGAAGATTTTAATTCAATGGGATACTTGCTTCTAGGAACTTGGAAAATGCAATATCTTGCCAATTTTTTTCATAAGCCTCTCTGACTCTCAGTGCAAATGTGAGGTAGGAACAAATGGGAGGAGAATATGTGTATTTTTGGCAAGAACTTGAAATTCAGTGTTCTTAAATTTAGAAGTTCTGGCTCTTTCCGAACTTTGAGGTGGATGTGACCTCCTTTACTCACTGCTTCTTGCTGGCAATACCAAATTGTTACCAAATCATGATTTCAGTGCGGTTATCAAGTGTCCATATCTAGACTGTATGTATTTTTCTTGATACATGACAACTTTGCCTGTGATTTAATTTACTTTTAATGAGCTAATTTTAACTTAATCTATAGTGGGTGATAACTTGTAGGGATCCATGGAGAACCAAAGAACCCCACCAAAGTGTGGCAAAGGAGGCATGTTATCTTCAGAGGGTGTTTGGCTCCGTTACTGAAAATGGTGATCACGCCTCTGCAGAAACTTAGTTCTGTCTCACTTGCTGTCAGCTGAGACAGAAGGTTGTACCCCTACTAGGTAGAATTTTCAGTCTCAAGGTCTTAGATACACTGAAGGTTGGATGTCCTCAGCCATCTCAGACCTGTTCAAGTCCGGTCTGGTTGCAGAGGTGCTGTATTAAATGGAAGGAGTTCTTCCTGTGGGGTGAGATAACTGCTAGGAGAAATGGCTGCTCTGTTTACTTTTATGTTCTGAGCTCCTTAATCTTCATATTGTTGTATTGGAATTAGGAAGGAAAATAAGAAGGCCAAGAATCCCCTTTCGGTTCTTGTTTCCTTGTTAATATTTAATTCAGACTTCTGGCATTTAGTTACAGCAAATTTTAATTACCTAGTTGCTAGTGTATGAGATGCACCTTTAGTTTATAAGAATACCTCTTGGACCCCCTTTGTAGATTACTTTGTGGGAGAAACTTCCCCATTTCTTGCCTGAATGTGAAGAGCAATTGCTTTGCTTGGAGATGAAGTTTGAAACCTCTGCCTGTTGTCCTTGAAGAAAGGTAGGAGATCAAATAATGCAGGCCGCATAGCTCAGAGCTTTGTCTCACGCAGTCTTTGCTTCTGTTTGTCGCTTCCCTTCCTGTTTCTTTTCTGACAGACTGAATTTCCTCTCTATTGTTGGATTATCTACCTATATCTCAAACAAACATCCTTTGCAGAAATGTTGTTGGAAAATGTTGTTGACTTTGGAAGAAGAAAGCTTTGGGGTGTATCTGCCGCATCCACACCAGTCAGGCAGATAGGCATAGCCTCAAATGTGTTTAAATCACACCTATTGCTCCTTAACCTAATATGATAAGCTCTTTACTATAGATGAAATTGATTCTGCTGGCTTTCAGATAGCAGGAGGATTTTCCTTTTCCCGCTTCACAGCTACTTCCTGCTGCTGCTTCTCTCCTTCCTTTGCTTCTCACCTTCCGTTAGTTATAGTGATCTGCTTACTGCAGGGGAAGTGTTGCCACAGATTGGCAGTGTGCAAGGCAAAACCAAAAAACTACCAGGACAAAGCGTGGATGAAGTGAAGTAAGGAAAATGACATTTGTAAATTAAGGACGTGACTGAGAGGAGGGCGTGTGTCTTGGCTGTACAGGGGAGTGGTAGGGTCACAGGAGGCTTTTGTGGTTTGTAGAGCACACAGTAAGGGAGGTGTGCATGTGATAATGGAAGGCAAACTTCCTGGTGGACTTCCCTGGCAGCTACTGCTGTATTTTCCCTGTTTCAGAAACTGGGGTTAATGACGTTGCATCAGCCAGCACAGGTGGACACTGTGCACCTGCTTCTGTCAACCCGTTGAGCCAGCCACTTTTCTGCTGTGCAGAGGAAAGGGAGGTGCCAGCTCTGCAGAAATATGCTAGCACTTCTTGAAAAAAACATTCAAAAGCTGTCATAAAGTATGTTCACTCAGCAGGAAGGCTGTTCCTGGCTGTTTATAATACCATGGAGTGTGAATTTCTTGAATTTACGATATTTTTACCAAATATGAAAGAAATAATAAATAGGAAAGTGGAAGTACCAAGGTTTGTCCTAACTCAGTTAGAGCCATCTTGATGAAATACAGGAGAATAATGTAGTTTTCCCCCTTGTCTCCAGGCAAGTTGAGATCTTGATCTTAGGTGGAGACTTTCTGTGCAGCTTATAATATGTGACTGGGGATTTATCTGCAGCTGAGGTTTGTGAATGCGTGTTCATATTCACTAAAAGTACTCATTGCATAAGGCAGTGAGATAGTGCTAAAACCTGGTGTGAAATCAGCAAGATATTTTGAAGAAGACACTGGCATTCTAGAGCTGCCCCACTCACGAGAGTGTAACCCCTTTGATGTGCTTCTTTCTCTCATGAAGGCCTGTATCTTAGTTGCGGCCTACTGCTCTGCCGTGCTAACAGAGAAGCCTGTTGTGTGAGAGATGATGCTCTCTAAATACAAGTCTGTTCTTCCAGTTTGTTGCAGACAGAACAGATTTTGTGGAGGAGACGAGATAACTGAGCGAGGTGAAAGGGAGTAGCATGGGAGAAAAGGAGTGTGGATATAGAGAGGTAAAATGAAGGGAAAAGAGTGGGGAGGATGAGAGAGTGGATGGCCCATACAGGAAAACAGAGCAACTGTGATGGAAAATGCATCTAGTGTGTTTCTGATCTGTATTTCATAGCGTTTGCTAGTGGAGCACTTGTTATAGTTTCTGCAGAAAACTGGAGGAGTTCTGAGCCTGTAGCTCCAGCTGGGGTTTGCTTGGGGAGAATGCAAAAGCAGGGGTTAGGCTCTAAAGCTGGGATTCCCTAGCAGGTGCATCCTGAACCTGAGCATATGGGAAGCAAGGGGCTGAGCAACGCCAGGTAAGAACCTACAGAAAAAGGGCCTGTTGCAGGGTTTGCATGCTGCTAACTCCCATTGCTAGCTAAGATGCTTTAACAGGTTGTCTGCTCTCCAAGCATTGCTATTCTTGTCTTGCTCAAGAAAATAATACATTTCACTGCCTAACTTTTACAAGAATAATTATTCTTTCCACCACATGACTAATTAGACAAAGCTTGATCTTTGGAAAAGGCACACCTTGGTTCCTTGGGGCAGTTTATAGCTAAGGTACCCTTCCAGCAGTGTAGCAAACTGTACAGAATTCTACAAATACAACCAGTGCCTGCGAGTGCCTCTGCACATGCTCGGTTCCTTCCTATTTTACAAGGGTCAGTAGTCCAGACTAAGCGTGCTTGAATAGCTTCTTTACATGGTGGTAGCCTGCCATATCACTGAGTTTTCTGTAACTTCCTTCCAGCTGCAGAAGCATGTACAAGCAAATTGAACTGTGCTTAGAAAGAATTTAATACCTCAAATTTCTCCTTGCAATGGGTAGGATGTGTCTCTAAGGCAGGAACTATGGCTATCAATGGAGGCACAGAGGATACTAGGCTTGCTGAGAATTTATTCTTCCACTCGTTCTCTGTCACTAAATCCATTGTGTTGGGGAAAGTGCTGGGTTTACTACTAGAGTTAGGTATTGGATCTTTCTATAATTCTGGTTTGTGTTTGCTTCAAGCCTTAACCCTTGGATTCAGGCTTTAGAAGAATTTTTCAATGATTGCCCAGTCTTTGAGATTCAGAATTATGATTCAGATTCAGAATTAAGTTGTTTGGTATAAGGTGTATTAAAAATACTTGTCTGTTTGGAATCTCCTCTGTTCTTTTTCTAGTTCTTTTTCTACATTTTCTCCATGACGACTAGTGATAAGAGCATAGTTTTTCATAGTTTGCTAAGCTTCTAATTATTCAATAGTGCTCTTTTGAAAAACAACTTGTGAGTTTTTTTCAGTGTTACTGAGAATAAAGTAATTATTGATAGACCCTCTAAAGATATATATTTTTCTTTTATTTTTTTTTTTTTCTTTTCCTTACCCACATGGGTTTCTCTGTTCATCTTGCTGCCTTTTGTCTTGCCACCGTTGGTTCCTTTGATCCTGTAGCTACTTTTTACATTCACTAGTCTGGAAATTACTGCCTCCCACAGCAGGGCAGGTGGAACGAAATGTGTGCGTGCGCTTCAGCAACTTCAGTGCAAAGTTCAGCAGCTTAATTTAAACTGTTGGTTTGACATTTCTAAAGAGTGTTCACTGGATCTGGTCCATTGACTTCGCTTGGGAGGCCATAAACTTGAACGGCAGCGTGGTAGTATCTTCAGTCACCAGAGTTACTTGCTGAACTCTGCGTGCCAGTTTTCTGTCATATTTTTACCACAAAGCAGTAAATATTAGTGCATTGTTAATTCTGATAGCAGTTCTGTGAATATCAGAATTTATTTAACGTTGCAGCTTTTGTTTTGAAAATGGTGTTATGTCCTGTGGAACATGCTGCATATAAAATATAAAATCTGGGATAAGTCTTCCTGTCCAGGTCCAGAGATGTCTGTAGAGCATCTCAGGCGCTTTTTAAGCATGGGCATTATCTGCATGAGAGAATTATATTTTGGGTATCTTATCCATTCCAGTTTTGATGGGTCACTTCTTAAAGTTCAAATTTGTAGAGCATCACACAGACAGATATAGCAACAATTAGTATGAGACCAGTATATAATAATGTCAGTAGAAAAGTCAATTATGTCTAGCCACGTTTAAAAGTTGGTCTCACAGCTGAAAGCTAGGAGGTGGTGTCATGTGGACTCACGAACTTGTTCTGTTGTCCAGTCGCATACTTTTAGAAACATGGGTGAGCATGGTCCTTGAAGGTTTTCTAGTGATCATAACTTTTGCTCCCAAAGTGTGGGTGGACTGTCTGTCATCATTTCTGTGATTGAAAAAAATACTTGGCGCTGTTGGTTCTATGCTGAATGGAAAGCAATGCTGCCCTGTATAAACAAGACAGTTATAGGCATGAAGACAACATTTTAAACCACACTGTGGACAAAATAGCTGTCTTAAAAGAGCAATCCATGTAACCACAATTTGGCCTCACGGATTCCAATTAGGCTAAATCTTTAGTTAGATGATCTGCTTTTCTGTGTTGAATTTAATGCACAGGAGGGGCCTAATCTGGGGATGAATTGTGCAATAAAGGGCATCAGTGAGTGTAAGAGCTTTATTTGTTGCAGAAATTGGAAGTTGTACAGCAATCAAAGCAGGAGATTGAAGGAAGAGTAGGGCGAGGTTGTTTTCTAATTGAGAGCTGCGTCCTTCCAGTGGCCTGGGACATAGCCCTACCACTCCCCACAGTTCCTGCGTAGAGCAAGGCACGTCTTTAAAAATTGTCCTTTTGCCATTGGTCAATACATTATTCCTCAGTTTTTGGGTGTCTGATTTAAGATCTAGTTTCAGTTTTACAGAAGTGCTAAGTTGTCCCAGCTATTTCTGCATATATTGTGTAAAAAGACTGTATGCTTCCAAAGATGAATCATGAATACCTCAAGTTGGACACTCCAGGGTAATTGATACTTTATTCTTCCTGCTGAAGAAGGCTGGTTCTCCCATCAAGTCTCTGTCCAGTGTCTCTCCAGTTCCTACAGCTGGTTCCCAGCATCCTTGCACCAGTTTAAGCTCCCTTCTTGGTTTTCTTCCTTATGCTACTTGTCCATGCTCTTTGGCCTGTTCATACCTGTTTGCTCCTCAGCTCTTTATTGCAATTGTGGCTCTCAGCCAAGTAATTTCTGACCTTATTTATACCTCCAGATCTCAGTCGTGGTCTTCTGCTAACTTCATTTTTTTTAAGCCAACTTTGCCAGTATTGCTTTTTCAATTTATTACTTCTCCTAGCTCTTTGCTTTAGCAATGTTTTCCCTGTGCTTTTCAATTCGGTGTTTCCCTCTGAAGCCTCCAGGCCTAGAGATACAGGTTCTGTTGGCACAGTTCAACATTCAGCCAAACTTATGTTAAATGATTATTAAAAGGGACTCTTTTCCAACCTCCTTGGTCTGGAGCAGTGAGTCTGCCTGTAGGGCACTGCATGTGCAGTAGATCACCTGTGGAAATCAGTAATACTTAGTTTTCTGATTTTATTTGAGATTTCAGTTGTGAGTGAACCTCTGCTGGATCTGTATTTACTGTGACTTTTTAAAGGATTAAGATAGAAAGAAAAGTGCCAATTATTGTTGTTTTAAAAATTTATGCAAAGCATGTTTCCTTTAGCCCTTATTATTGGCAGTAGCTGAACTGTTTTAGCTGAAACAAACGCTTATTCTTGTAAAAATCAGTTTGAGGCAAACACTCAGCATGAAAAATTTCTGGGCACGCACTTTGGGAAAATGTAAGCAACTGAAAACAGTGGTCTTTCAAGAAAAGATGTTGAGCATCCATACTTATGGATAGCAATGCTACTGTTCCCACCTTCTGATTGCTCCTCTCTTGCTGAGGAGGAGCTTTACAAACTGTTCATTTGCTTCATGTGAACCTGTGTATCTCAGCTATTGTGCAGTGACAAAACAGAATCACAGAATCTTCATGGTTGGATAGGGCCTCTGAGATCACTGAGTTCAACCATATACACACAAAACCCCCCTACGATCTCAGCCACTAGAGCACCCCCTGAAGTGCCACATCTAGTTTCTTAAATACCTCCAGGGATGGTGACTCAACCACCTCCCTGGGCAGTTTCTTCCAGTGCCTGACCACTCTTTCAGTAAAGTAATTCTTCCTAATATCTAATCTAAATCTCCCCTGCTGCAACTTCAGACCATTTCCTCTGGTCCTGTCATTATTCACTTGGGAGAAGAGGCCAATACCCACTTCTTTACAACTACCTGAAAGGAGGTTGTAGAGGTCAGTGAGGTCTTCACCTCAGCCTCCTCTTTTCCAAACTAAACATGCCCAGTTCCCTTAGCCTCTCCTCATATGACTTGTTCTCTAGACGCCTCACCAGCTTGGTAGCTCTCCTCTGGACGTGTTCCAGCACTTCAATGTCCTTCTTGTAGTGAGGGGCCTAGAACTGAACACAGTACTTGAGGTGAGGCTTCACCAGTGCAGAGTACTGGGGCTTGATCATTTCTCTACTCCTGCTGGCCACGCTATTCCTGATACAAGCCAGGATGCTGTTGGCCTTCTTGGCCAATTGGGCATACTACTGGCTCATGTTAAACCATCTGTCCACCAGCACCCCCAGGTCCTTTTCTACTGGGCAGCTTTCTAGCCTGTAGTGTTGTCTGAGGTTGTTTTGACCAAAATTCAGGACCTGGCACTTCATACAATTGGCCTTCGCCCAATGATGCAATCTGTCCACGTTCCTTTGTAGAGCTTCCTACCCTCAAGAAGATCAACACTCCCACCTAGTTTGATGTCTTCTGCGAACTTACTGAGGATGCACTCAATCCCCTCATCCAGATCATCGATAAAGATATTAAACAAGACTGACCCCAGAACCGAGCCCTGAGGAGCACCATTGATGACTGCCACCAACAAGATTTCACCCTGTTAATCACAACCCTCTGGGCGTGGCCATCCAGCCAGTTTTTAACCCAGTGAAGAGTGCACTTGTCTAAGCCATGATTCGCCAGCTTCTCCAGGAGAATGCTGTGGGAGAGTGTACCAAAGGCCTTACCAAAGTCCAGTATAATGTCAGGCAGCGTAATGTTCAGCGTGCAGTGGTGTGTAAGAGTTTTTTAAAACAATGTTGGACTAAAGATGCCATGCAAATGACTTGTTCACTAGAAAATGGGGGAAATCTTGTGTAACAAGGAACTGCCTTCAGTGAAAAGAGAGACTTTCCCACTCTTCCCCTTTTGGTAATAATAGTGGAAACGTTGAAGTG
This sequence comes from Thinocorus orbignyianus, assembly GCA_013400375.1. Classification (NCBI taxonomy): domain Eukaryota; kingdom Metazoa; phylum Chordata; class Aves; order Ciconiiformes; family Thinocoridae; genus Thinocorus; species Thinocorus orbignyianus. The sequence continues at coordinate 901,563 of VXBW01007406.1, forward strand.
TGTCTTTTTTTCTTGATGTATACCAAAGCTCTTTTTCTCTCCAGGCGATATACCTTTCCCCAACAACTGTGAGCATTTGTTGAGCACTAACTCAAAATGTATACACACTGCTGTCTAAGTTGTCTGCATTACCTAGTGGGATAGTGGGATTTTTTTCATCAAATAATGGAGTTCATCTTACCCCATTTATGACTTAAGAAAATTATGTATGTTCTGATTGAATCTTTTCTACAGTATTTTTCTTTTGACAAGAACAGATTACCCAATAATAGCTATTTTTTTCATGTTAGTTTGACCCAATCTATATTTGAGTAAAATTCCCCTTTCCAAGAAGCATCAATAAGTACTATATTTCTGCTAGAAGTACTAATGGCTGTAGTAGCAGTGCCTGAGACACAGGCTTCCCACCTGAGCTGTAGGTTTACTGCTTCACTTGAGCTAGAGGTGAGAATGTAACAAGCCTCGCTAGTTCTGCGTCATGTTTTCATGTAGCTCTCTATCTTTGTGATTTCTGTGTCACAGTATCTGAAATGTTCTGTACTTAATATATTAACGGTAGGTTACAGTTCTGTGTTCCCAAGAGGCTTTCCAGCTGGGTGCAGGCAATCTGTTATGACCAGAAGGTTATATACTTTTTTATAAAGAGGGGACAGCAAAATACAGCCAGTCAAGAAACCTGTGTGAAAGCTCCTCTAGTCTAGCGAGTGAATCTGCAGTGAGAGTTTTGGATATGTGTGCTCTATTAGATTTTGAGAACATTTCAGATTAAATACCTAGTGAATATATTGAATGAACATGCCTACATAAAATATTTAGCAGTTCTGTTGTATAGCATAAATAGCCCAGTTAGAGCAGGGAATGTCCCGGTGCTGTCAGAAAGGCTTGGGTGTGAACTGAGCAATTGTATTAAAATCTCATAGGTAAACCAAACATGCTGCTAAAAATGGACTGGTGGGATGTAAATAAAGCCATTAGAAATAATCACAGGCTCACTGCTGGCTCTTTGTGTGTGTACTGTGCTGCTTTTCAGTGGGTGCGTAACGCCTGTTACTTCTCAGCAGGGTAATAGTGCCCTGGGAGGAGAAATGCTGATGAGATGGAGGCTTCTGCTCTGCTGTGTAGAAGCAGCTCAGCAATTAGACTAGCTGCTAAGCACAGGGAGACACTGGGAGCTGCTCTAAAAACACTGTTCTCCAGTCCTAGCAGAAAGCAGGTACGTGGAGAAACAATTAGTGGGGAACAAATTATGAGGATCAGTGTTTTTCTAGTGCTTTTTGCCTTCTCAGGAAGAGTGGTGAAAACTTCTAGTGTTTTGTTATGTAAATGTCATGTCTCAATAGATGTTTCAGAGGCTAAATACCTGGCATAGGAATAGAAATTCTTTATTTCTTTGGTTCTCTTGTGTTGCCTCCTTGTTCTGTTTCCCTCCTGTTGCTCTGAAGAAACAAAAGTGTTTTCGGCCTGGTTTCCCATACCTCAGGGTACTGCAGTTCAGAAGGTAACATGTTAGGTCTTCCTTTTGGAACAGCAGAAGGCTGTTGGATTATCATCTTGCTGTAGCAGTCCCAGGTTGCTTTGAACTCCTCCTGCCTAGCTTTGGAGTGTTAATATCCCCAGAATGTGTTTACTCCTGGAGTATCTGCTGCTGTGTGAAGCAAACAACATAGTCTCCTCCACTGATGTGTATGTGAGCCGGATAGTTCGTCTCAGGAGTTACTGGAACTCGTCTTTCCTTCCACACTGTGTCTGACAGGTGGAGGCTGGAGAGAGACACAATGGTACAGTACTTATTCTGCAAGGATGCTTCTGAGAGCTTTCAGTCTGAGGGCAGAAATATATTTTGCTGTAAGTGCCCCCTTTTCTCCCTCCCATTTCCTATTTCCTTCTGCAAATTTGCTTTTGGGACAGGCTCCTGGTGAGCTGTATGGGTGACGTTCCTAGGAGGGGGAAGGGAAACAGTTCTTTGCAACTAGTTGTTAGAATTCAGTGAAAGGTTCTTTTAGGAGGAGCCATGGTGGTCGACTCAAGTAAAGTCAAGTCTTGAGTAGTTGTTTCTTGAACAAAGAAGGTCATGAGGCCTAACTTTTCCATGCAACAGTTGAAAAAGGGTGTCAGAGAATATATATGGCAGTAGTATTATCAGCCTGGGACAACTGGAAATCACAAGAAGCCTTCAAAATCATGAGGGTGGTTGAAATAATCCTTGCCACAGACTTCATATTTGTCTCCCAGTTTTTTGAGCTTTTAGCGTGGCTCCCAATCTTGATGGTCCCTGTTCGATAATATTGAGTAAAATAGTATGCTGTGTGGTCACCTCATATTCCTCTCTTCCTGAAACCCTCTCATGTCTTTAAATCTTTTGTGTTTGCGAATGGTGCTATGAACTAACATGCATCCTGCCCTCTTTACAAAGAGGGCCTCAAACCAGGACACCTCTTTACAGGTTGACTTGTAGAGCATATTTGCAAACTCTCTTCTGATACTGATAAGGTGAAAGGTTTCGTCTTTCCTATGCGTGATACATGCTTTGGGAACCTGAGATTTTCAGGAAAAAGCTAAGTATTGTGAGACTCGGGTAAAACAGTCAGAAGGAACAGTGATTCCCGAGGGAATAATTGTTGGAGGTTCTACAGAATCTCTGTTTCTGGGTTTCTTTTGATGCCTTTCATAGTGGTTATGAGGACGGCCAAACCCCACGTTTATATGAGCTTCTTAATACATCTGTATTTATGTGATTGTATACGGTTGATTGTCTTATGGATTCATGATGTAAAATTATGCACCAGGTGCCAGTTTGATGCTGATACCAGTACCTGTATGTATTGCATCTACTTGGAACTTTTAGAAAGTGAAGAATTAGTGAAGTGCAAAAAAAAAGTCCAGTTTGTGGTGTTTCCACAGCAGAGTGTTATCAGGAGCTATGGTTTTTCAACTGGAGGTTTTGGGCCAGCTGTTTCAAGGGAAGCATTTAATTTCAAACTGCTCCTGTAGCTGGTGCTGTGACCCTCCCTGTCATGAAGAGTGCCTTCCCAGAAGCATGCTGAGGTTCTGAGGGCACCGTGTACCCTGGTAATTTCCATCTGGGACCTGATACTGAGATTTATAAGTTAGAATTTGTGAACAGATGGTCTAATTTAAACTGTGATGTCTAAGGATTGGAGGAGGCAAGGAATTGTAAAAATCCACCTATATTTTTGCTCTTTTTCTGGATTATTGTTTAGCAAACAGATTGGAGATCCCATGAGGACATACGCTGAACAGAAAGGACACTTGCAAAGCATGACTTGAGAGGCATGGGCTGCCTGTGAAAGTTTGACAGGATTGGGAAAAACCATGAGTTCTAGGCAAACAGACTTTAAAAAACTTTGATGTTAATTTATGGGAAACGTAGGGAAACTGTGATTTATCTGCCATTATTTTTATGATGTAGTTGGTGGGAAGGAAATAACGAAACACTCTCTGGGGTTATGATTGAAGAACATGAGAGCATAAGTTAGAGAACTGCAAAAAGCAAGATTAGAAAAAAAAACTCACAAACAACCCAAGAAAAAAACAAGGAAGGGGAACTATGAATTCTGTGAGAACTTTGGTACTACCGGATTAACAGAATTCGTAGTCAGAAAGTGAAAGCACCCAAAAGTCTAAAAATTGGGAGATTTGCATTTCTCAGAAAGAAAATGAAAGGAGAGACAGCTCCCTACGCAATACATTTTGAAAATGTTGAACTAATGCTTGAAAAGAGCACCTTCAAGATGTGAGTTAGTAGGTCCAGTATAGAAGCCATGTAGAATTTTTAAGTGATAAAAATTTGCTGTACTTTTAGAATCAGCCTCCTAAAGCATAATAGGGAAAAAAACAACCCCTGGAAGTGAAACATGAGGTTCCCACTTTGACTACTACAGATCTCAATCAAATAAAACTATTAATTGCAGTCCACATATATAGAAACAATATTACATTTTATGTGGTTTTCCTAAAATACTCGGTCTCAAATGCTTTGATTTCAGTGATGATGATTACTAATATAAAAACTTCTTTAATGGTTACCCTGTGGGTAGAAAGAGATATGCAAATGTTGTTAATTTCCAGAGAGGAAGAAAGATAACTTAAAAATAAACCCATGGTTGCTCAATTGACTATGTCTCCAACAAGCCATTGACACCAAGGAAATGGCTTGTTATCTTATCATTGGCTTCCCGTCCTTCCTGAAAGGTAAGACTTCCCAGGCTGTCAAATGGAAGTCAGCCTCATTCCCCATCCGATCACCTGCCTCCCTCCTTACTTTTGAATAGCTGTTGCACCCCTTTACAAGGTGAGTGGGCGTGTGTTGAGGAAGGGTTTGATTAACAGTGTTTAAATGCATTGTGCAGGTGGGTAACCATAGGGAAAAGATTTTTTTTTTGTTTGCTTTTTTTAGTGGAGATACTTTGCAATAGAGTCTTGCCTTTGTCTGAGGTTATTGTTTGCAGACAGGAATGAGATGATATAATGATGCAGGATATACTTGTGCTTTCCTGTTGTGGTTCATGTGGTTGGAAGTAATCTGGGTGTAGACCTGTTTTTTTTCTAAATGATATGTTACACAGGGCTGAGAGCAGGCACTACGAGTAAGGTAATGAGGAGGTAGCTGAAGGTTGAAAAGGAAGATAAAGCTGCATGTTTCCTTCTTATGGTTGGGTACTTTTGTTTTGTTGTTACTTTTTTACGTGGCTTTGGACATTCATTTGAATATTCTTAAAGAACACTTAGTGAAGATTCATGTGAGAAAACATGACTGCAACCTGTTTGTGTATAAAGCATGTGCCCATATTTACCAAAATACCAGCACGGTTGATAACCTTTCTCTTCTTGTGGCAGCGCTGCTGAAGCCATTTGTTGCCCTTCAGGCATGTGTCCTGCTCGTCCCTCTGCTTTTACACTAAGAAACTCATCCATATGCTGTTCAGACCTGCTGTGCTGGCTCAGTGCATTTCAGATGCTCAAGAAAGTCCTCCTTCTCCTCTGGAGAAGAGGAGGGGCACGAAACTGGAGAGGGAAGCCTGTGATGTCCCCATGAAGATGGCTTTTAATGGAAAATGTGGTAGTAGGGGAGCTAATGAGAGGGACATGCAATGCATTGGAAGGTTCTGGAAATGTGATAGTGTAATTTATTTGCACCGTCATTTATTTGGCCTACTTTTCTCTGGAAAGGATTTGCTAACACCTGTGTGAAATCCCTCCAAACGGAGGTGTAGCCCCACATAGCAGCAGTCATCCCGACCTGTCGCAGCTGGAGTTTCCCTCTTCCATCTGCTTGAATCTGAAATCTACTGCTGGCAGCAGTTTGACCTCAGGCTTTAACTGAATTTCCATATTCAGAGCATTAGATGTTGGCTTTCAGAGAGGAGTTCTCTCAGAGTCACAGAAAATCTGCTGCTGTCTGCACCTTCACTTTGCTGATACTACAGATTTTAATATCGGGCTCTTAATTAACTTTATACTCTGCTTTCTTTTCTTGGTGCCAAAAGAGTGCTTGAAGCAGTGTGCTTGCTCCTGTTGTTGCAGTCCTGATTTCAGGCAAAGTCGAAAGGAAAGAGGAAATGCAGGGCAGAAATACTGTTGCAGTTTGGTAACACATTTAAATAATTATTGTATTAAGGTGTGATGTATCAGATGTCTATATTTTAATGGAAATCTTGGGCTTTAATTTGTTGTTAATATAAAAATATTTTGGTGTCATAAATTGCATATGCAACACTTAAGACAGCATTGCACTAGTGTCTGTTTTTAATGCTGGAGTTACAGCCTCCCTAGAACAGAAGATTTGCTTAATCATACCCTGTTGGATCTTATCTTCTTCTTTTCCCACTCATCTTTCACCCAGAGTTCAAATGGCTGGCTGAATATATGTTCTTTGGATGCATCAGCATGAGATTTTGCAGATGGCCACCAGTCTTAATACATGTGAAGCTGTGATCACAGTTTTCTAAACAGTGCCAGAGATGCTGAATATGTTTGTGGTATTGCCAGATCTCTTTAATCAGTCTTGGCTGAAAAATGATGGCATAAATCCCAGATTAGTAATGGTGCTTCAGTGAGTCATTAGCAGTGGCTGCCTAGATCTGATCGTAAAAGATGCTTTAGACACAAATGGGCCAGTGAAGGACAGAAGAGCGAACTGCTATGGTGTAGCTTAGGTACAGTCATGTTTCAGTTCTTGGGCATGAAAGAGAAAAAACTTCTCACCTGCATGGTAGTTTGTTCTCCATAGTAATTTGTAGCTGGGATGCCATCCACTCTGCTGAAAACAGTTTTATAATTTGGTACAGGTGCTGTTTTTCTGTCACACCAGCCATTTGAGTTGTGGCGCTAGACCTGAGTGGAGAAACGTGACTTAGCCCAGCATCCAAGTGAGGTGGTAATTGCACAACTGTGGGGTCCCACTCACACCAGCTGAACTAGGCAACCTGTGTGGCAGGGAGGGAATGCAGTGGGCCTGGTTTGTGGGTGCACACAACAGTGTGCCCAGGTGGCCAAGAAGGCCAACAGCACCCTGGCCTGTATCAGGAACAGTGTGGTGAGTAGGACTTGGGAGGTGATCGCCCCCCTCTGCTCAGCACTGGTGAGGCCCCATCTCGAGTGCTATGTACAGTTTTGGGCCCCTTACTGCAAAAAAAAAAAAAAGACATTGAGGTGCTGGAGCAAGTCCAGAGAAGGGCAATG